>SJYC01013312.1:0-20461 GCA_006408675.1 Madoqua kirkii | reverse complement strand
TCTTGAGAGTCCCTTGGACTGCAAAGAGATCCAACCAGTCCATCCTAAAGGAAATCAGTCTGGAATATTTATTGGAAGAACTTATGCTGAAGCTGAAACACCAATACTTTGGCCATCTGATGCGAAGAACTGATTCATTGGAAATGACCTTGATGCTGGGAAAGACTGAAGGCAGGAGGAGAAGGGGATGGCCAAGGATGAGATAGTTGGATGGCATCACCAATACAATGGACATGAGTTTGAATAAGCTCCAGGAGTTGGTGATAGACAAGGAAGCCCGGCAGGCTGCAGTCCATGGGGACACAAAGAGTTGGACACGACTGAGTGACTGAACTGACTGAAACCACTTAAAAATGGGACTGGCATGTGGTCAGCTATTGTATGTGTATGCTCAGTTGCTCCTCTGTCCATGTGAGTTTTCCAGGCAAAAATACTGAGTGGGTTGCTATTTCCTACTACAGGAGATCTTCTTGACCCAGGGATAGAACCCAGGTTTTTGCAACTGGCAGGCAGATTTTTTACTGCTGTGCCACCTGGGAAGCCCATTATTAAGTTCAATGGATGTCTTATACTTGGGCCTGTTCAGTTCGGTTCAGTTGCTCAGTCATGTCAGACTCATTGTGACCCCATGAATTGCAGCACGCCAGGCCTCCCTGTCCACCACCATCTCCTGGAGTTCACCCAAACTCATGTCCATCGAGTCGATGATACCATCCAGCCATCTCATCCTCTGTTGTCCCCTTCTCCTCCTGCTCCCAATCCCTCCCAGCATCGGGGTCTTTTCCAATGAGTCAGCTCTTCTCATGAGGTGGCCAAAGTACTGGAGTTTCAGCTTTAGCATCATTCCTTCCAAAGAAATCCCAGGACTGATCGCCTTCAGAATGGACTGGTTGGATCTCCTTGCAGTCCAAGGGACTCTCAAGAATCTTCTCCAACACCACAGTTCAAAAGCATCAATTCTTCGGCGCTCAGCTTTCTTCACAGTCCAACTCTCACATCCATACATGACCACTAGAAAACCATAGTGTTGACTAAATGGAACTTTGTTGGCAAAATAATGTCTCTGCTTTTGAATATGCTATCTAGGTTGGTCATAACTTCCCTTCCAAGGAGTAAGTGTCTTTTAATTTTATGGCTGCAATCACCATCTGCAGTGATTTTGGAGCCCCCCAAAATAAAGTCTGACACTATTTACACTGTTTCCCCATCTATTTCCCATGAAGTGATGGGACCAGATGCCAGGATCTTCATTTTCTGAATGTTGAGCTTTAAGCCAACTTTTTCACTCTCCTCTTTCACTTTCTTCAAGAGGCTTTTTAGTTCCTCTTTACTTTCTGCCATAAGGGTGGTGTCATCTGCATACCTGAAGTTATTGATATTTCTCTTGGCAATCTTGATTCCAGCTTGTTCTTCTTCCAGCCCAGAGTTTCTCATGATGTACTTGGGCCTGTAGTCATGCATTAATCAACTGATTTTGAGTTGGATGTAGGAATTACTTATTGGAGATTGGAGGGCAGAAAAGAGAGTAGGATTGCATACTGCCACAATGCCCCTTTAAGAAAGCACGTCAGAAATTTTGCCAGTAAATTGGTTGTAATCTGGCCCCCTTTTGTTACCCAGAGCCCCGTTAACCATCCTTACACACAAATTGGAGATCTCATCCTTTTAGCCATTTGTGTATCCTTTTAATTGGACACAAGAGGTGGAGGGTCATGGTAAGTCGGCCTGAGGGGGTCTATTAACCTTCAGTTCTTTGCAGCAAGACAGTACGTTGTGGCAGAAGGCGACCCATTTCCATCCCAGCTGACAGCCAAAGTAACAGTTACCGCCGAGCTGAGTGCAAGTGCGGACCGATGCTCCATTATTTCTAAACACACTGTTCCCTGAAGGAGAGAAAACACATGCACACAAAAGGAGAATCAGTCTTCAAGAGCCTGGGGGAAATCTTAGGGCTGTCCTCTCTTTCCTGGTGAATGGCTTCTCAGTTTGGGGTTTCCCTTCTACACTCTGTCCTCTTATCTGCTGTTACATTTTGGTGAGGGCCACTGAGTCCAGCGCTAATCAGAGGAAGCTGAGGGAAACAGGATTGTAAATATCTGGACAGTGATCTATGCATGTGGTGAAAAGGGCTCCCCTCTCTTAAGCTGTGGCAGACTTTCAGGAGGTAGCAACAGATGATCAGGGCAGGGGCTGAATAACATTCAACCACCTCTTGCCTCTAGCCCTTCTTCTGTCTCCCTACTGGGCTTATACCAATGGGGCTTTTCAAGTGCCTCAATCCTCGGAAGACCCTCAGTTTTCATGACCCATACCCATCCTGACTTACCTGAAGGCAATGAGATCACCAGGAGGAAGAGTAACCCAGAGAGACGGAGTCTCATAATTGGTGAGGACACAGAGCTACGGCTTCCTGAGGGTGGCTATCTGGGAGGCTCCTTTATAGTGCTAGGCAAGGTTGGGTGGGGCTGGACACTGGCCTCATTCTGTCTGGAGGGATACCCAGGGGAGACAGGCTTTTTCAGGATTACAGGAAAAGGAATCCCTGGGCCATTCTGTGCGGCTTCCTCTTCTACAAATCATGGGAGAGGAAAGGACTCAGTCAAGGTAGAAGAAAGAGAGAGACCAGGCATCATCATGCTCAGAACTGAGCACTATTCCTGTGTCACTTCAAATGGACACTGATGGGAAAACGGCAGGGAAATGTCTGCTTGTTCCTCCCTTTCTTTTCAGTCCCACTGAAAACACAGGAGCCCAGAGAGGCTTAACTGAAGGCTGGAAAGGATGTCAGCAAGAATTTACAGTGTTCCAAGAAGCAAAGGATCGTAGGGTGTCAACTGTTGGCCTGACCAAGAGTTAGGTAGGTGTTCAGACATAGTGAAGGAGGGAAAGCTCATTTGCCTATTGGAGGCTTGCGCTACAGGGAATCTCACCCCCCAGAACAGTTCACTGAGCGACTTTGTTTTCTAGATGGCTGATGTAGAAAGTCAGCTGGACTTTGGGAACCAGCTCTGGGGAAGGTTCTGTTTTTGCAGTGGGTGAGTTAGAATTCTCTCCTGGCCCCTGAGAGCAGAAAGAGCTGGTTCAGGGTTGGCTGCCCTCTGTTAGGAGCAGAGCAGAACAATGCTTCCCTGGAGCTAGAGGGCTGCGCTTCCCGGGAAGGGCCATTAGGTCTGCCTCCCTGGAGGGACGGTGGAAAGAGGAAGGCATGAACTTAGGCTTTATTCTTGCCCCTGAGCCAGGCTTGTACCCGAATGATCCAAGACCGTAGAATTCTGACTCTGTAAAGTGGCAGCAGAGCATAGTTTTATTGGTTACACTCTGTTTTGCCATCATAGGCCCTTGGATGAATTATTTAGCATCTTTGAGTTTCAGCTTCCTCTTTTTTCTTTCTTTTTTCTCTTTCTTTCCCTCTTTTTTATTTTTAGGATTAAAAATAAATTGAGGTAGAGTTGCTGTACAATATTATGAAGGTTATAGGCATACAATATAACGATTCACAAATCTTAAAGGTCCATTTCTAGTTATAAAATATTGGCTAGATTTGCTGTGTTGTAAAACATAGTCTTATATCTGATTTTATACCTGTTAGTAGCTTTTAATTCTCTACCCCTATACTGCCCCTCTGCTCTTCCCTCTCCCCACTGGTAACCACTATGTATATTCTATCTGTGAATCTGCTTTATTTGGTTATATTCACTAGTTTGTTGTATCTTTTTATAAAGATTCAACATATAAATGATATCATACCATATTTGTCTTTCTCTGTCTTATTTCAGTTATTATAATACCCTCCAAGTCCATGTTGTTGTAAATAGCAAAATTTTATTCTTTTTTATGGCTGAATACTATTTCATTGCATGTGTATATGTTTATATTTACATATAGCATAACTTTTTAAATCTTTTTTTTGTTGTTGTTGATGGGGCTTTGCTGGTGGCTCAGAAGTAAAGAATTTGACTGCAATACAGGAGATGCAGGAGACAGAGGTTCAATCTCTGCGTTGGGAAGATCCTCTGGAGTAGAAAATGGCAACTCACTCCAGTTATCTTGCCTGGAAAAATTCCATGGACAGAGGAGCCTGGTGGGCTACAGCCCAGATGGGTTGCAAAGAGTCAGACATGACTGAGCACACAGGTGTGTTGAGCTGATGGACACTTAGGTTGGTTCTATAGGGCTGCTATGAACACTGGGGTGAATATATTTTTTTGAATCATGTTTTTTTTTTTCAGATAATCTTCCTTTTCTCTAAAAGTGCACTGTACGAGGTTTTTTTTGAGGATGAAATGAGATAAAGCGTACAAAATGCATTGTGCTCTTTCCTTATCCTTTATTAAATTCTGCCACTATAGCTGTGTTTCTTTCTCTTCTGTGAACCCTCTCCAAGAGCCTTCTTAGTGAATGCAAGACATCATTGAGAGCGTTTTATTCAGGTTTACCACAGTGGGTATGGTTGAGGATGTGGCTGCAGGTTGGAATGGGGATGGGTGAGAGATGGTGGGCGAGTGGACTAGAAGCACTGAGGGCAGTACTAATTCAGGGCTGAGGATTCCCTTGCAAGATCCCAGGAAAGGCTACCGGGAGACGCTTCAGTGGGCATATGATTCTGGCCCATAGAGCCCAGGCCATATGCTAACCATCTGCTATCATAGACATAGTGTAGACCATAACAGGACATAGCCAAAGCATAGAAACCTCATTCTTTCAGAGAGGGAGGAAACAAGGCTCAGATTTGTAAATGGACTTGCACAAAGGAAGGAAGCTCACCGTGGGCTGTGCTGACATCAGATATTCAGCTGTCTTGATACTCAGTTCAGAACTCTGTCCTTCATATATTTTAAATTGTTCAATGGTGCTTTAGGAAAGGTGAGAAGTATGAACCTAGCATTTTCTAAACACTTCTGAGTCCCTCCTACACACAGTTCTGGAAAAAAAGCAGATTTAACATGTGTCTGGGAATCAGTATATGTTCAGGACAGACTCTTTCCTTTCCATCCACAGATGTCCTATTAAATCACCATTCCAGCCTTCTGGAAGGAGTTTCTCTTAAGTGAGTTAAGTGTTCCTACCTTCTGCTTGAAGTCTTGTTGAACAAAGCTGCCAGGGAAACAAAACGGCTTCCTTCTCTTCTACTTAGTATTGCTGTGTTGGTGTTTTCTTCCTTTACCTTAGTTTTCTAGAATTCTTATGCTTGCCTTACTACTGTCTTTACCTTTGAGAAAAAAAGTCCATTGCACACCTACTGAACCTTAATGAATTACCCTGTCAAACTGAATTATGTTTCCTTTTCAGCTGTTTCATTTTACTAGTCAGACAGTTACTGGAGGCAGTGACTTCACTTTTTATTTTTCTGCATGGGAAAATTTATTTTCTCCCATGGTTTTTATTTTTAACGTTTATTATTATTACACGATTACAACTACATTAAAAATTATTAAGCTATTAAAATTAGACTTTTCTTTTCCATTATTGTTTATTACAGGATATGGTACATAGCTCCCCACTCTATACAGGAGGACTTTGTTTATTATCCTTCCTATAGGTAATAGTTTGTATCTGCTAATCCCAAACTCCCAGTGCATCTCTTCCCTCCCTCTTGGCAATCACAGTCTGCTCAATATGTCTGTAAATCTACAGACTTCATCTTTTTTTAGGACAGTTTTAGGTTCACAGCTAAATTGAATGGAAAGTTCAAACTGCTTCCTCCTGTCAATCACCCCTACCAGAGTGGTATGTTTGTTTCAAATGATGATCCCGCCAGAGTGACATATATTATCACTCAAAATGTGTACTTTATGCTAAGGTTCACCTGTGGGATTTATGTTGTCAGCTTTGACAAATACGTAACATTTCATCCCTCTTGTAGTATCATACAGAAACCTCACACCATCCTAAAAATCCTCTGTCCTCTGGCTGGCTCTTATTCTTAAACTTTTAACATAAAATATTGACAAAAAATGAAATTTAATACACATAAAGAAAAACACATCACAAACTTAGCTCAGTGACTGAATATACAGCAAACACTGTGTAACCACCACTCAGATCAAGGAAACAAATGTTCTCCAGCACCAGGGATGGTCCCATGCCCCACTAGTGACTGCAGCCCACTTCCTCCCCTTGTGGGGGACAGCTCAGATGGCGGGTGCGCAGACAGGTGATGTATGGACAAGTGGCGTGTGCATGCCTGGTGTGGGACACGTGGTGGGCAGATTCGTGACGGGTGTACACGTGGTGCACAGATGCCTAGTGCTCAGGCAATGCTGCGTGCGGGTGAGGACGGCCAGCGGAGGCATGTGGACCCAGGCGCGTGGATGGCTCTGGATCGCGCCAGACCTAGGGACTGGGACCAACTCACCCAGGTGTGGGAAGCATGCCAAAGTGACATCCTCGTGGGATCCCTGAGGAGGATGCTCCGGCACCCACCTCAGCCCCCGCTTTGTTTATTTTAAAGGATTTTCAGGCTTTTAAAAAGTCTTCCCGCCCCCCTTTTTTCCCCTTCTGGCCGCTAGGCCTGAAAGCGATGGAGCCTGTGGAGACGGGGTGGAGAGAGCAAAGACTTCATTCTTACCAATTATTCTTCTCAAATATTTGCTTTTACTGCGTGCTATAGAGGTTGGCCTGCGTTAGAACTATGCATCACAGAGTAGTCAAGCTATCCAGGAACAGGAGAAGATTTTCAAGACAGGTAAGCACTAAAAGGGCTTGCCTGGTGGCTCAGTGGTAAAGAACGTGCCTGCCAGTGTGGGAGATGCAGGTTCCACCCTAGCGTGGGGAAGATGCCCTGGAGGAGGCATGGCAACCCATGCCAGTATTCTTGCCTCGAGAATTCCACGGATAGAGGAGCCTGGCGGGCTACTCTTCATGGGGTTGCAAAGAGTGGGATACGATTGAGCGACGGAACAACAACAAGCAGTTAAAAAAAAGTAAGGCACAGAAACGAAAGCTGCCATCGAAGTGGCATTAGTCTGTGCCATGCCAGAGCTCAGGCGTGTGAGAAGCGTGGAAATGCGAGTGTGTTTTGCTGAGAAAGCTTGCAGGAGACTCTGTATGTGGGGTCCAAGCCCAGGTGCTTCAACTCAGCTCTCCAAATGGGAATAAATGAATGAGAATGGTTTCTTTGACAGTTCCCACCAAAACTTCTCTTCTGAGGTATCGGCAGGCTATGCGTTTTAGTGCAAAGAACCCAGACCTTAGCTTCTGATAGATTCCAGTTGGCCTCTGTGCTCTGCTACTTCTGAGATATGTGATATTGGATAATTCACTTAATGTGTCATAATTTGGGGTCTGCATCTGTAAGATGAGAATCAGTGTATCTCTTTATAAGTTGTTGTGGGACAAATGGAGATGACACACAGAAAATACAGGGACTGTGGGTTCTTGGTGATCTTTTCTTCCTCTTTGTATGAGGAGTAGATTCAAAAGTGAATGGAAAATGACTTGGCCATATCTGTGTAATATTATAAGTCAAAAGAATTGTGAGAGGAGAGGGATGGGAAGACAGCAGGAGAGACTCTGGCAGGCTGGCACTTCCCTAGTGCCCTGTGGGTTTTCACTGAGACTTGTAGAAATTGGGTTTCTCTGCAAGATGCCTCGTTGGTCTCCACTTCTTCACCCCTGATGGAGTAACTAAAAATCCGGTTGTTCAGGAAGGCACACAGAACATTTTTTGACTGGAAAAAATTTAGATGAGGGTCAGGGGTAGATGTTCAAAAAGTATTTTTTTCCCAGGCCTGTTTTCTGAGGGTACTGCTTTTCCAGGTCTCCCCAAGGAATTTTGTCCCTCTTTCAAAACAGAATCATTATGTTGTGACAGCCTTGATTGCTGGAATGTTCTCTTTTGTGATGTGCAGTCTGTTGTACACTTGCCTTCATGGACTGCATAATACTCAGGATATTCAAGTTATAATAAATACTTTACCCAGAAACAAGTTGGAAGAGATTCTGTTTCCTATATGACAACCCCTGGGATTGAAATAAGGTCTCCCTATCACACCGATCCTGGAAGATATCAGTGGACACAGATCTGTTATACTTTCTCTTCTGTGGTTAATCTGTGAGGCTTGGGAACCCAGGAATACTGAGGGCTAGTGCCCCAGGTTCTGACCAGGAATCCAAGGTCTCACAATAGACTGCAGGATCATAAGGTTTAAAGATGCATTTACCTAGACCAGTCCTCCTGTAGGGCCTTTGTTCCCATGTCCAGCTCATCCCTGGAAAACCTGAGGAGGTGTCAGTCCTGGGCAAGGCCTGAGGCATACTCCCATGGCCCAGCTTAACGTACACCCATCCCCTTAGCTGGAAGCACACTGTCAAAAGGAAGATCAAGGTCAATGAAAGGAGAAAACCTGTAAGGTGTGATGAAGGGACAGCAGAAGATGTGAAGAGCCTGGTTTCAAGCTGGGGTGGATACTGGGGTTCAGTGTGGCCCATTCTGCCATATAGGGCTGATGGGAGAATCCATGGAAGTCAGAGGGTAGGAGTACATTGCTGCCATCTCCTTAGCAACTGGGGGACATCAGACCAGAGGAACAAAGGGTGTGAGCACAGCAGCTTCTCTGATCACTGGGAAACTTGACCTAAACCTTGGGTATTCTAAGACATGATCCAGAACCCTCCACTCTTTCACCAGGTTCCTCTGTATGTTGGGGTGGGACTTAGAGTGAGGATTAAGATCATAGTTTCAGTGTGTTTAACAGCCTACAAGCTCTGAGCAAGAACTTCAGACTAAAGCATAAGTCCAAACCCATGTAGGGAAAAAAATTTAACCAGCTGGTTACGTATAAGCATGACATGAGGATACTAAAGAAATTCCTGTTTGGATCTGGAGAAGTTCAGAGAGGAAAGTAGGGTCTGGTTGTCGCAAGCAATCAAGAGACACTTCTGCCTGGAAGGGGCTGTGTAATCAGGTGAATCCACTATTGCCTTTAGCAAGATTTGATGATGTTTGGAGTCTTAGGACATTCTGTGAGGAGATGTTGGCTTGGAATTGGTCCCTGGCCACACACAAGGAAGAATGTTGTCAGTGCTTTCTTTCAAGATCAGATGCCCTTATGCCACTGGCCAGATGCCCAGAAGTCCCCTGGGCTAGTTTACCTTCTTCCTTAGCTTCAGACAGAGTGTCTGTAGAACATCTTTTCCTCTGGGCATTTGAGTCTCTTCCTGGTCCTTGAATTTCCTAGCACAGTTGTAGCAAACAGGGCTGTCCTTCTGTCCATGGATTTCTGTGGGGGCTGTGAGAAAGGCATTTCCAGAGCACTGGTCATGGACCTGGTGTGTGGCAAGTCCTCAGCCTTTCTCATGACTCTGAGCAGATCAGCAGCCCACCCTGTCCTTACTCAGACTCATGTCTGTTACAGACCCACGTGGGGAAAATACAGAAGGGCCATGATCACTGTGAGCATAGAGGGGAAATCTAGCATGGGGCATGGAAATGGAGAGCTCTAGAGAGCAAGAAACCAGAAAGGTTCAGTTCAGTTCCGGACAGGGTGGCCAACATTAGTGGCACTTTATGCCAGGCCCTTTGCTGGGTTCCAGGGACATAGAGAATAGAGAAGATTCCTGCTCCCACAGTTACATAGCCCATAGGTTATAATTTCCATATAATGAGGTAAAAGTTGTGAACAAGAATTATGTACAGGATACTATGGAAACCTGGGGTACCAAACTGAGCTTTGAGAGAAGCAGGGAAGGCTTCTTGGAGAAGATGAATCTTTTAGGGTAAGTAGGGATTTTCGAGGAAGTACAGGAAAGAGGGCTCTAGGAAAAATCAATAGATCACAGATCAGGGCACAGAGGTATAGAAAAGTCTGGTGTGTGCAGGTGTCAACACATATTTAGGTGTTGCTGAAAGGTGGGATGTGGTTACAGATGAGGCTGGAGAGGGAGGTACAGCCAAGTTACAAAGGGTCATGAGTGAAATTTTATTAATTTATTTAATTTTATTTTTCACTGAAGTATAGTTGACTTACAGTGTTTTGGGTATACAGCAAAGTGATGCAGTTACACCTAAATGTATCTCTATCCATGTATCTGTTCTTTTCAAATTCTTTTCCATTATAGGTTATTAGAAGATATTGGATATAATTTTCTGGCAATTTGATCTCTGATTCCTCTGCCTTTTCTAAAACCAGCTTGAACATCTGGAAGTTCATGGTTCACATATAGTTGAAGCCTGGCTTGGAGAATTTTGAGCATTACTTTACTAGCATGTGAGATGAATGCAATAGTGTGGTAGTTTGAGCATTCTTTGGCACTGCCTTGCTTTGGGATTGGAATGAAAACTGATCTTTTCCAGTCCTGTGGCCACTGCTGAGTTTTCCAGATTTGTTGGCATATTGAGTGCAGCACTTTCACAGCATCATCTTATAGAATTTGAAATAGCTCAACTGGGATTGCATCACCTCCACTAGTTTTGTTCACAGTGATGCTTCCTAAAGCCCACTTGTCTTAGCATTTCAGGATGTCTGGCTCTAGGTCAGTGATCATACCATCATGGTTATCTGGGTCATGAATATCTTTTTTGTATAGTTATTCTGTTTTCTTGCCACCTCTTCTTAATATCTTCTACTTCTGTTAGGTCCATACCATTTCTGTCCTTTATGGTGCCCATCTTTGCATGAAATGTTCCCTTGGTATTTCTGATTTTCTTGAAGAGATCTCTAGTCTTTCCTATTCTGTTGTCTTCTTCTATTTCTTTGCATTGATCACTGTGGAAGGCTTTCTTATCTCTCCTTGCTATTCTTTGGAACTTTGCATTCTAATGGATATATTTTTCCTTTTTTCCTTTGCCTTTAGCTTCTCTTCTTTTCTCAGCTATTTGTAAGGCCTCCTCAGACAACCATTCTGCCTTTGCATTTCGTTTTCCTTGGGGATATTCTTGATCACTGCCTCCTGTACAATGTCATGAACCTCTGTCCATAGTTCTTCAGGAACTGAGTCTATCAGATCCAATCCCTTGTATCTATTTGTCACTTATACTTCATAATTGTAAGGGATTTGATGTAGATCATACCTGAATGGTCTAGTGGGTTTCCCTACTTTCTGCAATTTAAGTCTGAATTTGGCAATAAGGAGTTCATGATCTGAGCCACAGTCAGCTCCCAGTCTGTTTTTGCTGACTGTATAGAGCTTCTTCATCTTTGGCTGCAAAGAATATAATCAGTCTGATTTCGGTGTTGACCATCTGGTGATGTCCATGCATAGTCTTCTCTTGTGTTGTTGGGAGAGGGTATCTGCTATTACCAGTGTATTCTGTTGGCAAAATTCTGTTAGCCTTTGCCCTGCTTCATTTTGTACTCCATGGTCAAATTTGCCTATTCCTCCAGATATCTCTTGACTTCCTACTTTTGCATTCCAGTCCCCTGTAATGAGAAGGACATCTTTTTTGGGTGTTAGTTCTGGAAGGTCTTGTAGGTCCTGATGTAACCGTTCAACTTTAGCTCTTTGGCGTTAGTGGTTGGGGCATAGGCTTGGATTACTGTGATATGGAATGGTTTGCCTTGGAAATGAACAGATATCATTCTGTTGTTTTTGAGATTGCACTCAAGAACTGCATTTCAGACTCTTTTGTTGACTATACTCCATTTCTTTTAAGGGACTCTTGCCTACAGTAGTAGATATAATGGTTATCTGATTAAAATTCGCCCATTCCAGTCTTTCTTAGTTCACTGATTACTAAAATATTGATGTTAACTCTTGCCATCTCCTGTTTGACCACTTCCAATTTGCCTTGATTCATGGACCTAACATTCCAGGTTCATATGTAATATTGCTTTTTATAGCACTGGACTTTACTTCCGTTGCCAGCCTCATCCACAACTGGGCATTGTTTTTGCTTTGGCTCCATCTCTTCATTCTTTCTGGAGTTATTTCTCCACTCTTCTCCAGTAGCATATTGGGCACCTGCTGTCCTAGGGAGTTCATCTTTCAGTGTCCTATCTTTTCCTTTTCATACTGTTCATGGGGTTCTCAATGGAAGAATACTGAATTTGTTTGCCGTTCCCTTCTCCAGTGGACCAGATTTTGTCAGAACTCTCCACCATGACCCACCCATATTGGGTGGCCCTGCATGGCACGGTGCATAGTGTCATTAAGTTAGACAAGGCTATGGTCCATGTAATCAGTTTGAGTAGTTTTCTTTGCAGTTTTCATTCTGTCTGCCCTCTGATGGATAAAGATAAGAGGCTTATGGAAGCTTCCTGATGGGAGAGACTGAGGGGGGAAACTGGGTCTTGTTCTGACGGGCAGGGCCAGCTCAGTTAATCTTTACTCCAATTTTCTGTTGCTGGGCAGGGCTGTGTCTCTCCCTGTTGTTTGACCCAAGACAAAACTATGGTGGAGGTAATGAAGATAATGGTGATCTCCTTCAAAAGGTTCCATGCACACACTGCTAGAAGCAGTGCCCCCAACCCTGCAGCAGGCCACTGCCTGTCTACGCCTCCACCAGAGACTCCTGGACTTTCACAGGCAAGTCTGGGTCAGTCTCTTGTGGGGTCACTGCTCCTTTCTTTTGGGTTCTGGTGCACACAAGATTTTGTTGGTGCTCTCTAACAGTCTGTTTCCCCAGTCCTGTGTAAGTTCTAGGAGCTCTATGGTGGGATTAATAGCGACTTCCTCTAAGAGGGCTTATGCCACACCCAGGTCTGTTGCACCCAGAGCCCCTGCCTCTGTGGCAGGCCACTGATGACCCATATCTCTGAAACAGACACTCAAACACTCAAAGCAGGTCTGGCTCAGTCTCTGTGGAGTCTCCTGGTGCATACAAGGTTTTCTTTGAGCCCTCTAAGCGTGTCTAGTGGCTATGGGGTTTGATCTAAATACAATTTCGCCCCTCCTACCATCTTGCTGGGGCTTCTCCTTTGTCTTTGGAGGTGGGTTATCTTTTTTTGGTGGAATTCAACATTCTCCTGTCAATGGTTGTTCAGCAGTGAGTTGTAATTTTGAAGTTCTTACAGGAGAAGATGAGTCCATGTCCTTCTACTCCACCATCTTGTTACTTATAATGAGGGGTACTCATTACACTTGTGTGTTTGTGTAATCCAGGGCCTGTCTCTTGGTTTTCCACTCTCCCAAAGCTTATCAATCCCCCAGGGACCAGATTCACATAAACCAGGCTCATCTGATTTATTTGCAAAGCATATCTACAATATATTGCTTTATGATGAGAAACAGTTATCATGGGGTTGAAATACTCTATGTCAGCTGAGTTGCAGCGTGGGTGTTTTGAGCCCGTCATGCATTGCTGGAGGATGAACATGGTTGGGTTATTTTATGATCATGGTTACACTGGTAAGGGGTCGGCCAGAGAAAGATGCTTTTTGTTGCTATGAGTTTGAAGTCCGCTTGTCTTACACTGGTTTTCCTTGGTTTGTGTCCTAATACATACTTACTAAAGTTGAAATAATGTGTATGTTGAGGCTTATCTGGTAGTTGGAGTACATGTCTAAACCTTGTATCTGTCTTTTAAAGATAGAAAGGCTCCTCACAGTGCCCAGCAGTTTGGTGCTGTGTAATACAGATGGTCTCATGCTAGGCAAAGCTGAACATGATTTGCTGGTGGCATCAGAGATATGAGGGTTTTTAGTATTTTTCCCACTAGTCTATATGGTAGCCATTTCAGCTTCCTTCTAGGTCTCTTTATATGAGAGAGAATGAAATTCCACCTTATTTAAGTTACTTTTATTTTGGGGTTTCTCCTTATTTACATTATACCAGATCCTAACTGTCACCACAGGCAAATTATATTTAATAGAAAGCTGGCCAAGCTATGTGAACATTAGCAAAAAGAGGAAACCAAAAAATATAACAGTGTTTATAGGCAAAAAAGAAAAGAATGTCACTATGTCACAAGCAGTTCATTTGGGAGCTAACTAGTTCTTGTGGGGGTGGATTTACTCCACCTAGTTGGATTTAATTCATTTGTTTTATAGGGTAAATTTTACCCTATCAGGGAATCAGTTTTTCTATATGCTTCAGTGCTGGAATCTGTTTGTAGTGTTTTTGTTGGAATTTTTCAGGGTCTTTTGTGTTTTGGCATTATAAAATTGGAAAATTATTTCATCTATCCTGAAGGAAAGCTCTTTGGGGTTCATATTAGATATGTTAAGATCAGAAGAGCAATGGTCCCTGAATGACTCACAATAAATCTGGCAGTCAGATGCGCCTACAAAGGAGAGGAACACTCTGATAATGAACTGCCCTGGGGGCTTCCTTGGGCTTGAGGCGTTCAGTTCTAATTTCCTATACAGGAGCTCCAGAGAAGGAAATGGCAACCCGTTCCAGTATACTTGCGTGGAGAATTTCATGGACAGAGGAGCCTAGCGGGCTACAGTCCGTGGTGTGAGGGGAGTGTGTAATTTCATTTTGTCTTGCCGCAGCAAAAATTTGAAGCTATGGACGGAGCAGTGTTATAGATCAGTTTTATTAGGAAAACAGATGATAGTACACCCTCGAGGAGTGAGGGCAGGTTGACCCAAAAGACAAGAGAAGAGAGGCCTCAGTCCTTCTAGGCTTCCTCCTTTTATACATTTGCCTCCTCCCCACCCCCGAGCCTGCCCTATGTAAACTGGGCTAGCCAGGAGGGCTGTTTGTTTCACCTGAGGTCCTCACTCTGGTCCTCAGAACTTCCTTTGTTCTATTTTCGTGGGCTTTTCCCTTCTTTATCTTTTAGCCACCACCATTTTGGACTCCTTTTTCCTATTCTGCCTAACCTCCTCTCTCAAGAGATGGGAGTCCCAATTTTTGGGAAATAGGAACATCGTTATCTCTCTGGCTACTTTCTGCTGAACTGGGATGCTGAGGGGCATTGGGCCTCCCCCTCTTGCTAGTCTCAAGCTTTGAGTCTTTATGGTGGTGTCCATCTAAGGGTGAGTGGTATTTTCCGTCATCAGCTGTAGTTTTATATATTCTTGTTAAACTGGCACTGCATGTTGTAGCTTGTTGACCTGGACAGAGACAAAATGGGTTAGACAATTGATAATACATGGAGCCATCATAAACAGCATCAGTATGGGGATAACAAGGATTAGTAGGGGCATTAGGAAACTCCAAATTCCCCCTCACTAGGAGAAGGATCCCCTAAAGAGACTATAGCCACCCCAAGACCTCTCCAGCTCATTTTTGGAGATCCTATTAAAAGACGCTTACTCCTTGGAAGAAAAGTTATGACCAACCTAGATAGCATATTCAAAAGCAGAGACATTACTTTGCCAACTAAGGTCAGTCTAGTTAAGGCTATGGATGTGAGAGTTGGACTGTGAAGAAAGCTGAGCGCTGAAGAATTGATGTTTTTGAACTGTGGTGTTGGAGAAGACTCTTGAGAGTCCCTTGGACTGCAAGGAGATCCAACCAGTCCATTCTGAAGGAGCTAATCCCTGGGATTTCTTTGGAAGGAATGATACTGAAGCTGAAACTCCAGCACTTTGGCCACCTCATGAGAAGAGTTGACTCATTGGAAAAGACTTTGATGCTGGGAGGGATTGGAGGCAGGAGGAGAAGGAGATGACAGAGGATGAGATGGCTGAATGGCTTCTTTGACTCGATGGACATGCGTCTGAGTGAACTCCCGGAGATGGTGATGGACAGGGAGGCCTGGTGTGCTGCAATTCATGGGATTGCAAAGAGTCAGACACGACTGAGTGACTGAACTGAACCGAGGGACTGAATGTTTTTCTTGAGGACTATGAGACTTTCTTTAAGTTAGCTGGAGGTATTTACCCAGAAGCAACACATCTCATTCAAGATGGGTCAAGTCCCTCCTTGTTCAGGGATCAAGAGATCTATCTCCTGTCTATTTTGGAGTACAACCCCTGCCAAGCTGTGTTGACTCTTTAGAGCTGTCCTGAGAAATCTTATTCCCAGAAACTTAATTTTAGGGGTGTTCATTAGAATGACACCCATTTGTAGTCCTGAATAGGTATCTGAGATCTCTCTGGGGCTCACAGGGTATTGAGTGTCCTCTTCTGCTTTCTCTCATGACTTGATTAGTGAGTAGTGAATCCAGGAGCCATGTCCTAGCTCCCTGACTCCTGTAGGGGCAGAAAGTATTACAGGATAGGGGCCCTTCCATGTGGGCTGGAGTAGCCTTTGGGGACCCATCTTTCTAGATTTTAATTAGGACTTGAGTCCCTAGAACATATAGTGGTGGCCCTTTAGAATCTTTTGGGTCCTGCTTGACACTCCACAAGCATATATCTTATTGGAATTGTCCAATGACCATGGTATATAAGACCAGAGGGTCTGAGCCTCCGGATCTAGGAAGAGGTCATTGACATAAACAAAAGGTCTCCCATATAGCACCTCATAAGAACAAAGACCAACCTGTTCCTTAGGGGCAATACAGGTGCAGAGGAGAGCTATTGGTAAAGCCTCCTTCCATCCTGGGGAGGTCTCCTCAGTTATCTTTTTTATTGTTAATTTTAAGAATTGTTTGGCTCTTTCTACTTTTCCTGAAGACTGAGGCCTCTAGACACAATGGAGATAATAAGTAATGCCCAATGCTTTAGAGACCCCTTAAGTGACCTTAGAAGTAAATGATATCCCATTGTCACTTTGTAATGACCTGGGCAGGCCAAATATTGGAATGATTTCATGGAGCAGTTTTTTTTTTTTTTTTTTGAATCCACCTCCTCAGCCTTCTCTGGTGGCTCAGATGGTAAAGTGTCTGCCTACAATGCAGGAGACCCAGGTTCAATTCCTGGGTCAGGAAGATCTCCTGGAGAAGGAAATGGCAACCCACTCAAGTACTCTTGCCTGGAGAATCCCATGGACAGAGGAGCCTGGTAGGCTACAGTCCAGGGGGTGCAAAGAGTTGGACACGACTGAGTGACTTCACCTCATCAGCCTTCTCAGTCTGGGTGGGAAAGCCTTCAATCCATCCTATGAATGTATCATGACTAATAGTTATTTATACCCTTCACAAACTGATATTTGGGTGAAGTCCAGCTGCCAGTCCTCTCCTGGGGTCTCATGTCACTGGTTGGGCTGGGCCAGCTGGGGTCTTCAAGCTCTTTTGGGGTTGTTCAGTTGGCCAGTGGGAAGGAGACTACTTGCCTTATAGTCATTTGGAGGCCTGTTCCTCTGATGGATCTTTCTAGTAATCTTTGGAAGGGCTTTTCTCCTAAATTAGTGGTGGCATGTAAGGAGTTAACCAACTTCCATTGGAAGTTCCAGGGAGAGAAAGGAGTCCCTCCTTGTGGAACCACCCCATATGATCTTCTTGAAAGCCCTCACTCTTAGCTTTAAGAGTCTCTCACCTGCAGTATATGAAGGAGTTTCTGGCATATTTGTCTGTGGAACTAACGAACCCCTATTAGGTCATTGTTCTGTAATGCTGCTCAGAAGCTGCCTGATCAGCAGCTTGGCTCCCTTGTGCCACTTCCATGCTCCCTTCTTGGTGTCCTTTACAGTGGGGACTGAAACCTTAATGGGCAGATGAATTGCCTCCAAGAGCCTAAGGATTTGATCACCATATTTGATTGGGGACCCTCAGGTGGTCAAGTGGCCTCTTTCTTTCCAAATAGCAGCATGTGCATGTAGCACCAGAAAGGCATACTTGCAGTCAGTGGAAATCGCTACTTTTTTTTTTTTTTTTTCTTTTCCCAGTCCTAAAGCTGGAGTCAGGGCTATGAGCTCAGCTAATTGGGCTGAAAAACCTGGTGGCAAAGGTTTAGCCGCTATGGTCTCAAAATTGGAGACTACTGAATATCCATCTCTTCTTTTTCCTCCAAGACAAATCTGCCTCTATCAGTGTGCCAGATTTTCTCAGGATTGGCCAGAGGATCTTCTGACAGTCCCTCTCAGGGTTTTGTCCAGTGGTCCAAAGTTTCTAGGCAAGATTGAAAGGAGAGAGAGAGCCCTCAGGGGTAGGAAGGAAGGTAGCTGGGTTAAGATCCTCACAAGGAGATATTCCATGACTGGATTTTCCATCAGCACTAGTTGATATCTGAGGAGGACAATCAGGGATCACTAGAAACTGGTGTGAAAATACACGTCCATCCCAGCAACAAAGTGCTCAAGTGAATCTTTTTGTATTGTTTTTCCTGTAGCACACAGAATGGTACAGGTTTTGGGGGAGAAGGTTCTGGAGCAGGAGGTCAGGACAGAGTGGGTAGTCCCTGTGTCAACTAAGAAATTCTTGGATTTACCTGCCACATTGAGTTGTACCTTTGGCTCTAGTCCTGTGATGGTTATCTGTGACAGGTGGGCTGGCACGAGCCAGCCGCTTCAGTCCTGTTGAACCATGGTGAGGGAAGGCTTGGTGCTTGACCTTGAGGCTTTTGGGTCCCAAGGGCAGAGTGTCACTCAATATCCCAACTGATGGCATTTGTAGCAAGCTGTTTTAGGAGACTTGCCACGGTTTGGACACTCTTTGGCCCAGTGTCCCGCCTGCCTATGGATTAGGCATTTGTCCTGTGCCTTGTCCTTTAAGGACTTGGGGTTTGCCATAGGGCTCCCCTGGAGGTCAGCCAGCACCTGGGCATGCCTTGTCTTTTTCCTTTTCTCCCTTTCCTGAGCCATGGTCTCCTCTCCCATTCTCTGTTATAAAAGGTGGCTGTCTGGACCATCTCATCTAAAGAGGCAACAGGGTCCTGCTGTTGCAGCTGTTGGAACTTTATCCTGATGTCTGATGCACACTGGGACAGGAATTTGTTCTTTAAAATCACCTGTCCCTTGTAAGAGTCTAAGTGTAGGTTGGTTAACTTTTAGAGGGCCCTTTTTAGACTTTCCAGAAAGGCAGCGGGGTTCTTGTGGGTCCCTGAGTTATTGCTGAGACTGGGCACAGTCCCACAGCTAATAGGCTTCCTTCTATTTTCATGGGTGGACTTCCTTAGGGCTGAGTCTTTTTGAAGCCTATCTTACCCAGTACTGTTACAACCTGAGAGCCAGGCGCCCCCGGGTCAGGGTGCAGATCCCCAGGCAGGCTGAGGTGTGACAGTCTCTTGGAGATCTAATCCCCAGGCATGTTGAGGCAGGTCAGCCTCCTGAGAATTGGATTCCTGAGCAGGTTGAGGCATGTTGACCTCCCGAGGACCAGATCCCTAGGCAGGTCGAGGCAGGTTGACCTCCTGGGATGCCTGAACGGGTGGATCCCTCAGCAGGCTGAAGTGTGACAACCTCCTGGGGACAAGATCCCGAGGCAGGTTGAGGCAGGTTGACCTCCTGGGATCCCCGGGCTGGAGTTGGGTGTCCCCAAGGTCTCCAGTGTGACCAGTACTGGGTAGGATTCAGGGGTTGTAATCTTAACTCATTGCTGGTTTGTCCACTGCAGATGGGAGTCATATCATAATGTAAAGCAATTCAAGTCTGTGCCTTGAGACTGGGAACCTGGTGCAACAGTCATAAACCTTATCCTTTTATTGCTCTGACAGAATGTAAGTCACTGATTTCCTCCCCTTCTCCTCCATAAAAGGAGTTTAGGATGTTTCCAATGGTAAATATTTCATTGTCATAGATTCACTTTAGGTAATAAAAGAAGTAATGACAAAGGAGTGGGTTATCCAGTCCTGTTAGGGGGATTCAGTATAGTTCAGTTGCTCAGGTGTGTCTGACTCTTTGCAACTCCATGGACTGCAGCACACCAGGCCTCCCTGTTCATCATCAACTCCCAGAGCTTACTCATACTCATGTCCATTGAGTCGGTGATGCTATCCACCATCTCATCCTCTGTTGTTCCCTTCTCCTCCCGCCTTCAATCTTCCCTAGCATCAGGGTCTTTTCAAATGAATCAGTTCTTCGCATTAGGTGGCCAAAGGATGGGAGTTTCAGCTTCAGCATCAGTCCTTCCAATGAATATTCAGGGCTGATTTCCTTTCAGATGGGCTGGTTGGATCCCTTTGCAGTCCAAGGGACTCTCAAACTATAGTTCAAAAGCATCAATTCTTTGATGCTCAGCTTTCTTTATAGTTCAACTTTCATATCCATACACGACTAGTGGAAAAACCATAGACTTGACTAGACAGACCTTTGTTGGCAAAGTAATGTCTCTGCTTTTTAATATGCTATCTAGGTTGGTCATATGTTTTCTTCCAGGGAGCAAGCCTCTTTTAATTTTATGACTGCAGTCACCATCTGCAGTGATTTTGGAGCCCCCAAAAATAAAGTCTGTCACTGTTTCCCCATCTATTTTCCATGAAGTGATGGGACCAGATGCCCTGATCTTAGTTTTCTGAATGTTGAAATTTAAGCCAAATTTTTCACCCTCCTCTTTCACTTTCATCAAGAAGCTTTTTAGTTCTTCTTTGCTTTCTGTGATAAGGATGGTGTCATCTACATATCTGAGATTATTGATATTTCTCCTGGCAATCTTGATTCTAGCTTGAGCTTCATCTAGCCGAGCTTTTCTTATGATGTGCTTTGTGTATAAGTTAAATAAGCAGGGTAACAATATACAGCCTTGACCTACTCCTTTCCCTATTTGGAATCAGTCTATTGTTCCATGTCCAGTTCTAACTGTTATTTCCTG
>SJYC01013311.1:0-10611 GCA_006408675.1 Madoqua kirkii | reverse complement strand
AAGAGGACATAACAATCTCAAAAGTTCATGCACTTAACAATATAGCTTCAAAACATGAAGGAAAAATTGATAGAATTGAAAAGAGAAACAGATGAATCCAAAATTTGTCAGAGATTTCAACACTATCTCTCAATAATTGATGGAAGGAATAGACAGAGAATTTGTAAATAAATCAAAGATCTGAGCAACACTATCAATCAACATGACCTAATTGACATTTATAGAACACTCAATGCAACAACAGTAGTTACACACATACTTCTAAAGCACACAGGGAAGATTTACCAAGAGACTATATTATGAGCCATAAAACAAATAATTTAAAATTGAAAAGGGTTCAAATCACATGAAATGTATTCTCTGAATTAAATTAGGAGTCAATATTGAAAAGGAATCTAGAAAATCCAATAAATATTTGACAATTATATAGCACATTTCTAAACAGCCTTAGGTCAAAGAAATCAAAAGGGAAATGAAAAAGTATTTTGACCCAAATGAAATTAAAACACATTTCAAAATTTGTGGGGTATAACTAAACCAGTATGCATAGGGAAATTTGTACCATTAACTGCTTACATCAGAAGAAATATCTGAAAAAAAACATGTCTGAAATCAAGTTGTGGCCACCACACCAGCAACATGGGTATCACCAAAGAATTCACATATCCAAGTCCTTGGGCCCTAGTTCAGACCTACTGAACCAGAAACTCCAGGTGTGAGGCTCAGCCAACTGTGGCCCTCCAGGTGATTCTGCAGTACGTTCAACTTTTGAGAAACACTGATGTATACTGCTTCTTGTTTTTATTGTGTTATGATTTCTTCAACACAGAGTCCACAGTTTATACTTGGTAAAGTTCATTTCATTAAAAACAATATAGTTTTGGATAGTCTGCTAATTTTTTGTCATTTAGAAAACTTCCTGGGCTCAAAGAGTCCTGGCAAGTGACTGTGCTGTGCTTAGTCACTCAGCTGTGTCCAACTCTTTGTAACCCCAAGGACTTCTCTATCATGGGGATTCTGCAGGCAAGAATACTGGGGTGGGTTGCCATGCCTTAACCCAGGGATTGAACCTGGGTCTCCTGCATTGCAGGCGGATTCTTTACCATCAAGCCACCAGTGAAGCCACCAGGCAAGTGATTAATCCTACAAATAATGTTTCATTTGTTAAAAAGATCCAAACTTCAGAAGACACTGAATAATTCCTACTGCCTATAGTACGAATTCGCTTCATGTGGGAACCAAATATAATCAAAAGGAACAGAGACATGTTAAATTTAAATAGCTGATAATATAAAATTAATTTGCTTAAAATATGGTTTTATAACTATACTCAAATATGAATTTGTCTCATGTTCTAGAAAGTCACTTCTAACAAAATACTAAAACCCTAATATAAGAACCCTAATATCAGAAGCAATGATGCCTACAGTGGTAGACATCATCTTTCCAACTAATTCAATGCATCAACCTAAAGAAGATCTGGTCTCTATCTAAATTTGCTGACTCACATCTTTCCTGGGATAAGAAGAGAAAGATTTTGGTTTTAATGCACTTCAGTTACAGCTTCTGCTAATCAGGAAAAAAGGAAATCCACATTCTATCAAAATACTTAACTGACAAGTATAGATGATAAGAATATGAAAGCAATATTTGCCTTGGAAGAATGGTAACACAGATCTATTAATCTTGGTTTGTTATGACAGTATTCAAAAATAAAAGGAAAAATATAGTGAAGTGCTTCTAGACTCAAAAGGAAAATGGAATCCATTCTATAACAGTTTTTCTTCCTTTTCCCAAATGTTTGCTGACTGGTCTCTATCTAAATTTGCTGACTCACATCTTTCCTGGGATAAGAAGAGAAAGATTTTGGTTTTAATGCACTTCAGTTACAGCTTCTGCTAATCAGGAAAAAAGGAAATCCACATTCTATCAAAATACTTAACTGACAAGTATAGATGATAAGAATATGAAAGCAATATTTGCCTTGGAAGAATGGTAACACAGATCTATTAATCTTGGTTTGTTATGACAGTATTCAAAAATAAAAGGAAAAATATAGTGAAGTGCTTCTAGACTCAAAAGGAAAATGGAATCCATTCTATAACAGTTTTTCTTCCTTTTCCCAAATGTTTGCTGACTTCTATCAGCTTTGGTTCTTTCTAAGAAACTGCCTGCTGCTCTTTTCCGTTTTGGTTTGTTTGTTTGTTTTAAACAGAAGCCACAACAGCTGCCTATGAAGCTGTGGGAGTATAATTAATCAAGTAATCAACCAGCCACCACTGTTAAAATGTTTTAATATCAATGCAAAATGAGATCAAGATTTTACAAGCAAGTTTCAGAATGTGAACATCGATTTTCTAAGATGATTTCTCTTCTTTTCAGGAGCCTAAATATGAACACATATAAATCTTAGGGTTTTTTTAATATCAAGGTATTTTTCCCATTTTAATACAACTATAATTGACAAACAGGCAAAATAACTAAGCTCCAAATCAAAGACTTTTAGTAGAAACATCCAAGTGAAAAATGAAGCATTTTAATTTACTTATTAGCCATAAACTCAGCAAGAAACCATCTTTCCTTCCATATCTCAGAAAAACCACCATCAACTAATTTATTTCTAGTGCATCCAATACCATTAACACTATTTAGCCCTCCTTTGTCAGCATCCAGATATCCTTGGTTCAAACTAAGTAAATTAATGTCACAGTTCCAGTGCTGGAAATGCCCCACCATCCTCTTCACTGCATTATACTAACAAGGCACCTACCAACAATGCACAGGGTAGGAAACGAGCCATGAAGAACATAATGGCTTGACTGAAGAGTGCCAATTGAGTGGCAATTGAGTGAGGATATTAGTGGAAATGTAAAATTCTAGGAGGTATTCTTTTTTTATTCTCTCCAAGTTACCAACATGTATAGTACCACAAAGTAAAGAGTAGGGGAAGGTAACAACAGTCACATACATGAAATCTCCCTAGAACTAAAAGCAAACTAAACAAAATGCAAACTATAATGGGCCAATGAACTGACTTCCATTTGGGTTTTGTTTGTGGCTACAATCTCTAAACTGAGATTCATAAATTAGGGAACAGTTTCAACGCACTGAGGGATCAGCAATTTGTCTAAGAGCATTATTAAAGCATTTTCAGAGTTGGATGTGCTTCATTGTTGAATTTGGTACCAACAGTCAAGAAACAACTAAATAATAATAATTTTAAAAAGAAACCTCAAGTATTTCCTTTTTATTATACCTGCTTCCAAACATTACAAAGTATCTTTAACACAATTTTCTATGTCATCCCTTAAGTGAATTAGCCAAACAGGTAGAAACTCAAAACATAACTGTAATATCACACAGAAGAATAATTTTCCTTCAATAACTTAGTCTGTTCCAAAGTATTTCTGTCCGAAATGTGTAGGTGCAACAGGATGAACTTCAGTAGTTAAAATTGTGATCTCTGGAAACTCCTGAATGATTGATTTGGCACCTTCAAAAATAAAAGAAAAATTGTCATTATGGTGGGATTTTTTTTTATAACATTACCTAGAATTCAGTAATTTTACGGTCAGTCAGTAAGTCTACAACTGACAGAAGACAGAGAGCAATAACCTTTGAACAAATAGTTAGACTTGGTTAATCTCTTATTTAAATAATTTCTGATACCTGAAAAGTTTTTATAGTAGTCAGACTATGTTTCCACCCATTCACTAATAAATTCTAAGAATTAAACTGTTTTGTATTCAATACATGAAAAATATATTCAGTTATAGCAACTTTCCCCCTAATGAGTCTTGTTTGTTTTATTTTAAAGGCAGCTGATAGACAGAATATAGTCCTTCTGGAAACAGGATCATACATTAGGTGATGGTTTCTCAGTTGGAACACTGTTGAAACAAGTGCAAAGACTTTTTTGTTATATCACAGAAAGCTACTTTTTGAGAATTTATAACTCTAGCCTGGGCGGGGAGGAGGTGGAGGAGGAAAGGACAGGGACTAGCTTGGATCACAGTCAAACGAAAAAGCCATAGCAAGGATGCTACAGAATAAGATTTTTTTCATTTATAATGTCAAAGAATGAGTAACCTATTCTACTAATGCATATATATATAAATATGTAAATATATATATGCTTTACTTTGGAATTTAGAAAAATGGTAACAATAACCCTGTATGCAAGACAGCAAAAGAGACACAGATGTATAGAACAGTCTTTTGGACTCTGTGGGAGAGGGCGAGGGCATGATGATTTGGGAGAGTGGCACTGAAACATGTAAATTATCACATGTGAAATGAATCACCAGTCCAGGTTCGTTGCATGATACAGGGTTCTCAGGGCTGCTGTACTGGGATGACCTAGAAGGATGGGACGGGGAGGGAGGTGGGAGGGGGTTCAGGATGAGGAACACATGTACACCCATGGCAGATTCATGTCAATGTATGGCAAAACCAATACAATATTTTAAAGTAAAAAATAAAAAGAAATTAAAAAATAAAAGAACTAACACAGTTACTTTTCTACTCCCAAAGAGAGAAAACCCAATAATTATTTGGTGATCTCAAAATTTACAATGCTACCTCTGTTATATAGACAGATGACCAAACAAATCAACCTTTGTAACCATCAACATCTGAACTACAGGTAATTTTTCATTATGAAACAGCAAAATAATCAATGGCCTACTAAGTGTGACTCTCTCAAGTGGTTTCTCTGTAGCCTCTTCATGGTTGACTGGGATACGGAACCTTTGGAAATGAGTAAATGCTCTAACTAGAAGCAACACATTTCTCTTTCTTATGAAACAAATACAAATTCACTGTAGAACATTTGGAAAATACAGAAAAAAAAGGTTAAAAAATAACATAAGTCACTTAGAATTCCACCACCTTAAGATAACCACTATTAATTTAAAATAAAAATTAAACTAGTATCGTGCATCTGTCTAGCCTCTCATGTTGAGGAAAGACTTATTAGGTTTCATATTAAACCCAAGTCTGATTTTGGTAATCATAATAATTTGTATTAGTCATCTCTAAATTTGGTGATGACATTTTATCCTATTCTAATGCTGTTGTGTTTCCGTTGTTTTGATTGACCAAATTTTTTATTGTTGCAATGATGTCAAAACGTATCAAATTTTACATTTTAAATATGTGATATATTGTATGTCTATTATATCTCAATAAAGTTGCTAAAAATAGATTGATCAAATGGGACAAAAACTGTAAGCAGGTCCTGGATATGACCTTCTTATATGTAAAGCTAAAGTCACTCCTTTTCTGACTCTTAAAAAAGTCTGCAGTCTAACTCATAGTTCTGAAAGTCAATAGAAAACTGTGGTGATGGCTGAGTGGTCAGCCTCATTAAAGCTGTTGTTCATTCTGCTCTTACATTTAGATTTTCTGACATCATTAAATTTTTCAAAAACATGATTTAACAGTTTTTAATATTACATACAGTTGATCCTTGAACAACATGGAGGCTAATCCACATATAACTTATAGTCAGCCTTCTGTATCTGTAGTTCCTCTACATACATGAATTCAACCAACCATGGATTGTGTTATACTACAGTATTTACTACTGAAAAATATCCACATATAAGTGGATCCACACAATCCAAACCCACATTGTTCAAGGGTCAACTGTATATTTAACTATTTCCAAGTCACTTATATACTTTCAAATTTTTTCTTACATGAAAATGATAGTCTCTCCAATGACTATCCTAAGCACTGAATTTCTACATGCCTTTATGCTTATTTTTTAGGATATTTTCATAATTGTCTTAGCTTATATGGCAAAGAAACCCAGTGTCTTAAATTAGGCTTACCTCTCTCAGGAAATGGAGAACACAAATTCTTTCATCATGCCCTTTGAGCAGAAGTCTAAGTTTAAAAACTTCTGCTCTTTGCTTCATACTACAAAGCTTACTTCAGAAAGACCACAGGGCTAGCTAGAACCTTGATTTGCTTGCTGTTTGAGAGCATTTCTCAGGCTCAGGTGGGGAGCCAGGAGAAATAGGGACCTTTCAACCACTGGCAAACTCTACTCAAACAGGGTAACTATGAAAACAGTTGCAATTTCCTTCAGTGTGGTTAGTTCATACTTTTCCACTTGAATTTGAACATTAGAATGGTTGAATGGTGTAAAGTATTACAACTAAGCTTAGAGATGACAAACACAGGTTATAATTATCAAAATTCGGTTGGGAATTAATGTGAAAGCAAATGAACTTTTCTTCAGGATGAATGGTTAGACAGATGCACACTTAACCACTCCATGACTATTCAGAGCCCCAGTTGCTGCCTCTTGTTAAACTCACCATGAGGAGTAGAGAACAGACTGAGTAGGATAATAACACTAGGTTGAACTCCGTGTTCTATGAGAACTTTTACAGCTTCAATTACAGTATTTCCAGTACCTGAAATCAAATGCATTGGCAACTTTAACAATCATCTCAAAATATCTTTGAAGTTGCTTCAAAGTAAAAGGAGTTTAGTAATCTAACATAAGATACTCCTAGATAAAGCTTCATTTGAAGATGCCTATTTTTTTATAAATGATGTTATTTTCAACAACAGATATAACCCACGTACTTTTCAGCTTTCAAATGCACAAGCCCTAAATACATTCAGTATTTGAGATATCAAATATAATACCCACCTGCTACCCCCAACTCTAGGATCTGAGCAAGCATAGGAAAAGACTAGAATAGGAGAAAAAAATATTACCTCCAAAGAGAATAAGTCTTAGAGAAAATCATTGCTATACTCTGAGCTAGGAAAGGGACATATTTCAATATATATTTTGTGTTCTATATATTTTGCCTCATTAAATCTTTTGCTTCAATCTGTTATCTTAAAATAGAAGCTTTTTGGAGCTAATAAAGTTTGGCTAATATATATTTTCTTATTACACAATAAAAATTCCCCAGAGAACTGCCCAGGGTAATTCCAAATCCAACTGAGAAAAACAAAAAAAGAACACATTTATAAACAGCTTCATAAAAGGTAGGCACTAAGCTGAATTTTAACCTTAATCAACGGTTACAAATTAAATGCAAGCAACTCACTGAGAATTGGATACATCAGAAGGACTTTTCTTCTGTAAATGTCTGGGGGGAACTTGGCATAATATACTTTGGCTCTTTGTGTCTCCTCATCACTCTGAATCAGGATCTTTCCAATTCGTATGGATCGACAGCAGTCTCGTAAACCTTGTTCCATTGCCTCACCTTGAAGTAGGAAATAAAAAGGAGTGATTAAGAGTAGATAGAGTGAAAGTCTGAGAATAAGCCAAAGTAGAGCTTGTGACTATTATTAACACAATAAAAACACTATCAAAATGGAACCAATTCTTCTTAAGCTAACAGCTTTCACTTCTGATAAAATATGATTTTATACTTAGTTCAGGTCAATGAAACTAGATTAAGGGCTGGTCAATGAAATTAGGATAAGCTAATTTTGCTGCTGGCTTACAAGTTTTAGAGTTGTCATGTTTCCATGATTACAGGTAATAAAACGTTTAAGCTGTTCTCTGAACTTTTCTATATCAGAAACATTTTAATTCTATTATTTTAAGGACACTGTATTACTTTCGTCAGACAAAAATATAAAATATTATGGAAGAATGAGGGCTGTAGACCAAAGGCTCTCCATTTAGTTCAAGCTGACATCAACAGACATCATGTAGCCCCAGCAATGACTTCAATGGAAGAGGCTTGGCTGGTAAACAGTGAAAAAGTAATATGCTGTTTCCTCTTCCCCAGAGATCCAGACCAAAACCACCATCATCCCCTTGGTTTCTGAAGGTAAAGCTATTTTTGAGTCTGAATTCATTTAAGAAAGTGTTTGCTAAAAGTCAGTCATTCTCACATCATCTTCAAGGTTTTAGGCCACATCAAAATTCTTCTTGTACAGTTATTTACTTAATATTTTTCTTTAAATTATTTTTGTTTATATTTAAGAGGAAACTGTACATCACTAGTGAAAATATAAAAAGTTTCTTTCTAATAGATATGGAAATAAACCAAGAGCTACTAAAGTTAAAAACACCCTCTCTATGCATCACTCCAAGGTCATCTGGTATACACTAGGGGCGCAAGGACCATGCTGTTGCCTTTAGGGCAGAAGCTGGACTAATACAGAAGAAATTGTGCCTTAAAAGTCCATCTCCATTGTCTTTACCAGTTTTAAAAGGTTGAACTGCATTGTTCTGAAAATCCTATCATTACTTAAGAGCTACTTTTTTTTTTAAAGGAGCTTAAAGCTCCTATTTTATTTGAAATACCCAGTTGTTCACAAACAGGACTCAGAGCCAGAGAAGCAATGGAAATGTTTATATATGAAAAAAAAAAAAAAATCTGGGGACTCTCTTGGTGGTCTAGAGATTAAGACTCCACACTCCCAGTGCAGGGGGGATGGGTTCAGTCCCTGGCAGGGCAACTAAGATCCCACATACACAAGGTTCAGCCAAAGGGGAAAAAAATCCATCTGTTTCCAACGCAAGCAACTGGGGATTCTACCATACCCTGGATCTTGTACAAAGAATAATTAATGAATTAAGTTGCTGAATATAAATAATCATCCCCTTGTAACAGGTAGTTACAGGCATGTGATTTTGCTGCACAAAGGTTAATTTACAAGGGCAATTGGTTGGACTCAAACATAAACACATTAGACTAGCAATTGGAAATACCTAGAGTTAATCACAGTTAAGTTCTTTTGCCTACATAATCACATACTCATCAAACATAAAACTAAAAATATTAAACAAACCATTCAGTCCAGCCCCTGACAGGGTAGGACTGTTCCTCACAAAAGAAATTTAAAAATCAGAACAAAGATTTTCTCTAGTCGAGTGCTCAAAGTTCTACAGATCTGAATTTGTGCTATTACACACTCCATCAATCTTCAAGCTTGCCTATTCTCTCCAAGATAGTATCATTACATCCTCCTATTCTTCCACTCTCCTCTGAATTTTTCAAAGCTGGTTTGCCCATAGGGACACACCACTAGGGAAGATGCTCTGCAGTTAAAATTAGGCCAAACTCGGCAACACATGGGCCATGATTCAAGGGCACTATGAAGACAGACAACACAGGTGGTGAATTCAAGCTCAGGAGAAAAGTCTGCCTCTCAGAAAACAGCAACTGTATCTAAGAATGCAAAGAGACAAAGTCACACATACACAAACCTACCGCTTCTCATTATGCTGACCCCACAATTTCCCTTTTCAAATTTCACTCCTTCATACTTGTACCCTGTTGGGGAAAAAAAAAAAAATAACTTATCTTCCATCATTGGAGCAACTATTTATTTAATAAAGTATCTATGGTTTAAAGTAGATGGGCACAGAACAACTCTTGTCCAAACATACTGTATAACATCTTAGGTTCCCTGTGAAAGCAATAAGAAGAGTCATGACTTTTCATATTTAATTCTTCATAAGAAACCTGTGGGAATAATTGGGTGAGGTAGACTTCATCGAGCAGGAATAAGCCTTATGATAGCATGATATTCACATACACATTTCTTAAATTGAATTCAGAGAAGAATTGTTGCATTCCAAGAATGCTAGAAACTCCATAAATTCAAACTAAGAGCCCACTGTGAGCCACAGCAGAGAGCCTCCTTATTCCTTCCACTTTTATTAACCTGCATTCTGTGTTTAAAAGCAGAAAAGAAAGACTGAAGTAATTATCAAGACACATCCATGCCTTGGACTCAGACTGAATTTGTATCAATTTTGATGAAGCAAGGTTAGTCCCTAATTTTCACAAAATCAACCTTTGGATATAACAGTTTCCATTATTTAATAAAGAACCATATCAGAATTTTAAATCCCTAAAATAGGGATCCTTGACTGCTCTCTGTTAAAGCAGAACAAATCTAAATCCTCTTTCCCAATCCTCATTGTTTTCCTTTTTTACTTTTCTTTCTTTTACCTAGAGTTTCCATTACTAAACCACCCTACTCATTTGTTAACACATGCGTCTTCCCCACAAAGGTGAAGGTAAGTTGACAGCATTCTTAGCTCTGGTCCCAATGTGCCATCATCAAAGGTAACATCCGAGTGCTGAAGAATATTTACTAACTTTTAACTTAAACTGACAAGCAAACTATTAGCAAAAGTCATTCACATAAATTTCTTTACTAAATGTCCCCAAATTTAATGAGTTGTTTAAAAGAACAGCTCCATGCAGATGCCTCATTTTGCACACTGATTTACTCAGACTGCTTTCTTCTCATTTTCCCCCAATGCCGCCCCAGAATTTTTATGAGAATATGTGAGTAACAGCTCTGATTACCTGTTGGAGTGGTCACCATGCATTCTTTATATGGCAGCTGATTCAATCCTTCTTCCACAACAAGTCTGATCTAGAGAGTCAAAGAAGAATAATTTGAAAACTTGCTAAGAATCTTCTGTTATCTGTTAGCCTCAGGAGTTTAACACCAGGCAAAAGGTCAGCAACATACTAGGCAAGGACTTAAATTATAGTAGTAGGAAGGGAGATCTTATCATGTGTTAGAGTCAGTTCAGTTCAGTTCAGTTCAGTTCAGTCTCTCAGTCATGTCCTACTCTTCATGACTCCATGGACTGCA
>SJYC01013305.1:0-10217 GCA_006408675.1 Madoqua kirkii | reverse complement strand
TATTTCTCCACTGATCTCCAGTAGCATATTGGGTACTTACTGATCTGAGGATATGCTTAAACTTCTCTGCAGAATTTCCAGGAATCCATTGAATGATATCCACATTAATTTCCCTAATAAATCATAAATTTGATATTGATGGGGAATCCTTACTGGGAAGTTGGATGACACACAGTCCCTACAAAGTTTTTAAATGCTGGGCTCTTCCAAAGCAATATGACTAAATGATGTCAACTTGTAACATCCTTTCTGGAGTTGGGGTAAAAGTCATTATGCGAACACTTTGCAGTTCAAAGGGAGCTGATGTCCATAATATTATGATCTTGACCATTAGCTGGATTCAAATTATCAAATTACTGGACATGATATCAGATAAATAGAGAGGAAGGAGGGAGGGTGAGAAAGAAAGAGAGATAACTTACTACAGACTTGATATTTACCTATGGCATGGCATTCAAAAGTTTGTTTCGCAGATCATTAACCTTAAGGATATTTTTAGAAAAATTGTTAAAAATCAGAAAACAGAGTCTAATAAGGAAATAATTTGGGGAGATAACACCTACAATTTTTTCCCTTTTATATATTTATGACCTATATCAGAATAATTAAGTAATCTGAGAAATCTTTAAAAAATAAGTCAAATTCTCCTAACTATATTTATTGATTTATTTTTAAATAATATAATAAAGCACTTCTCAAATAAATTGATTGCACCAGCTAACTCCACTCTGAAGAACAGGAGCTAGATTAGGAGGGAGCCAGATAGTGGATGTTAAACCTAATCTCAGATTAGTCTAATAAGGAAATAATTTGGGGAGATAACACCTACAATTTTTTCCCTTTTATATATTTATGACCTATATCAGAATAATTAAGTAATCTGAGAAATCTTTAAAAAATAAGTCAAATTCTCCTAACTATATTTATTGATTTATTTTTAAATAATATAATAAAGCACTTCTCAAATAAATTGATTGCACCAGCTAACTCCACTCTGAAGAACAGGAGCTAGATTAGGAGGGAGCCAGATAGTGGATGTTAAACCTAATCTCAGATGGCAGTGATGGCTATATTTGATTTTCCTTCCTTTTGATATTATGAAACCCAATGTCCTTCAAACTTTCCCATGAGGAAATTTGAAAACTGAAGTAGAATACCTATTCACAAGGAGCCATTAACAAAAATTCTGGTTAATCTGAAGGGGGAGAATATGGGGAAAAATGATGATTGGAAATTTCAGTGTTTGGTCCTACTACCAATTACATGGGACTTCCTCCCACTTTTTAAAATGTATATTTTAATGTATACATAGTTCCAGTAAAATATGAGGATGATTTGGGTAGAATTCATATAAAAAATTATGTAAACCATTATTCACACTGCATAATTAGTATTTGTCAGAAAAAAATGCTTATAATACTTTAATATTGACCTAATAAAGGTTCAAAAGCATATAATATATTCATTTGTAAAAACTGATGTAACAATTTGATATGCGAAATTCCTATGGTTTGTGCCTCATAACATACTTGAAATAATTTTGTATTATGTAACAATGATTTAAAATAGGTACTAAATATTAAGCCATAGATGTTCCTGATTGTCTTTTATAGTTTTCAGCCACTTCTCACTTAAATATTTGTCCATGAGCTACATATGTTCATCTCCAACCAGACTGATGTGATCAAACTGCTGCTGCTGCATCACTTCAGTCGTGTCCGACTCTGTGCGACCCCATAGATGCCAGCCTACTAGGCTCCCCTGTCCCTGGGATTCTCTAGGCAAGAACGCTGAAGTGGGTTGCATGATCAACCCACTAATTCCATCTAAAGGTGATAGACACTTTCACTGCCAGTGCTGACCTTCTTTTTAGACACATACTTAACTAGTTATGAAATTCAAGAAGAATAAAAAGAAATAGTAATGACAATATTTTTTACTCTTCAGCCCATTACAAATGACATCCACTTTAGACAGTTTTGCTTCTATGACTTACAAGTCAGTTTTAGACCAATTTATCAAGTGATATAAACATAAACTATAGATAGACATTAATTATCCTTCTTTGTACTTTACTACTGGTCACAAGTCATAATATCATCATGTTCCAGAGCTAACAATGGACATAATATTAGTGACACCCTTGGATTGTGGCTTGGTATCATTATGAACCTGGTAAGGCTCTTGACTACAGAAATTCTAAGGTTTTGATTTTGGCTTCAGTATGCTCATGAAGTTGATGAGCAACTCAATACCTATTCCTCCTCTCTGTTCTAGGATTAACATTTTATTACATAGTCATTAACTTCTGCCCATGTACTTTGTTCCCATATAATAAATCTTAGTAGACTCCCTCTGGCCATTTTCCACAAAGCTGTTAAAGCAGAATGGGAATTTATTTTTCATTTGCTTTTTACTCTAATAATCACTCAAAAAAGAAAGATGCCTAGTCATAATTGCCTCATATTGTTGAAACATTATAGATGGACCCATTTGGTAATATTTAGAAATTAAATATATATGGCAGATGATGTTGACCAGCGCTAGCTTCATTTCAGTCATTGTATATTTTCATTCAGTGTAGACAAACTATGGTGCTTTATTTTAATTCTCATGCAATGAGACACAGGAAAATAATGACAAATTCTGTGGAAATTGTCTTCATTAACAGGATGGCCAGTGTTCGCTCTTCATATCTCAAGTTGGTGACAATACAGGACTTCTTCATATTCCATTTCTTAGGCCTTCTTTCAGGTGATACAGTTATCTGTAGAGATGCAAATATGCTCACAATGAAAACAACTTGTCACACTTATATAAAATATATTTAACATCTCATTGACTGTGTCATAAAAATAGCTCATTTCACATTAAAAAGGCCAAAGGGATCTCTAATGCATTTTTTTCTGTATGAGAGGACTTTCAGGCCCAAGAAGATAAATTCAAACCTTTACCAATAAGCACAGAATCTATGGAATTGCACTATTTATTTGTTGTTGTTGTTTTCAAAGCATCCAAGATTTCTGAACTTATAACCTAAATATAAGGTACAATCATAAGAGGAGCACCTCTCTTAATCCAGAAATTTTGTTTTTAAAAAATTGCTTTTCTAAGCATATGACCTGATGGAATAGAAAGATAAGAAGGTAACACATATGGTGGGGGAGGTGGGAGGGGGTTCAGGATGGGGAACACATGTACGCCCATGGCGGACTCATGTCAATGTATGGTAAAGCCAATACAATATTTTAAAGTAATTAGCCTCCAATTAATATAAATAAATTTATATTAAAAAAGAAAATATAAATGATTGGAGTTTTCTTGTTATAATTTTATTTCTTATATATTTTATTAGATCAATAAAACTTTGCTTGTGGATAAGTGAAATGCAATTCCAACAAAAAGATGAGTCTGTAATCAATATTAATGCTATAGACTCAGCATTGAAAAAGTCTGGAATGGGGCTTTGGTGTAAAGGTGTCTCACTTAACTATGTTTTTAAAGAAGATTGTGTTTGCTCAATATTTTCTAATGGATCTGGGGAACTTTCTAGCTCTCAGTCCCCATCTTAATCCCTAGCCAACAGAAACCCACTTGGACAGATCATAGAAATCTTATAAATATGTTGCTACATCTGGTATTGGAAATTATTGCTATCACAGAAGTATTTTTATATTATGCAATACCTGTAATAGTACAATAGTAATCATTTTGAAATAATATAACATTCTCTCAATCTGAACCTAAAGCTACATCTACATCTGACTTTGTGTTCCAATGATCTCTAAATATCTCTTTTTATTTAACATCAGAACAATCAGCTGAAGCTCATATATGAAATGAAATATGTTTTAATTGCATTAAATGCATTAGGACTAGATAATATGTCCATATTTTATGTTTTATAATTGCTTAGAATTATCTACACTATATTAGATGAAGCATATTTACCCCTAAGCTAATGCATTCTATGGAGAAGGAAATGGCAATCCAATCCAATAATCTTGCCTGGAGAATTCCATGGACAGAGGAGCCTGGCAGACTACAGTCCATGGGGTTGCAGAGTCAAGCATGACTGAGCAACTATCACTCACTCACTAAGGCATTCTAAAACTAATTTCAGCTTGAAGGTTCCTTTAAAAATGGAATCTGTAATAGAAATGCAGCCAAGGGCCCAAGAATATCTGTGCACATATAATACTATTTATTCAACATTTTCTTCTTTATCTATTGTTTGAATTCTAGCTAACAATCTAGAGCAAAAACACTTAAACACCAGGATCATAAGCTGATAAGAATGACATCCTGAAGTGTGGAACATTTTTTTTTCTTACATTTTGACTTTTGGCCTGCCTATCTAACTAAAAAAAAAGGTTAATGAAAAGCAATATTTTATTAGAAATTCCTGGTTTTTGAAATTCATTTATATTTTCAGTCATTTATAAACTGACATGCCATTATTGCTTTTGTCACCAAAGACATATTCTCATTATAAAGTTTCATATTCTGTATCCAGGATAGGTTTAGGATAACTATTCATTTCTTGACCCAAATTATTGTCCATATATGTGGGCTCAAGATTCTTTGCCCATGTACCCAATTAAATTCTGTACTTCTGAACTTGAACCTACCCTAGCTCTATTCTCACATAAAACAAGACTTATTTGTATCTCTAGCAGAAATGAAATTTCTGTAGGGTTAATTCTTGATTTTCCCAACACTCACTCAAAAGCTTAGCTGAGAGTAGGTGCTCAGGAAATATCTGTTGAATATATGAATTAATAAATGAATTATACCAAGATAAATAATGATGGAATAAAATGAAAAAGGAAAAGCTATAATTTGGGTACTTCTGAACTTATAGGCAGTTATTCTTCAAAATTCATGATGAACTATGACAAAATTCTTTGCACTCTTAAGCATATTTAGGTCTTTTTTCTGTACTGTTTTGTGAGTTTATTTCTACTTATATATCCCAGTTAAAGCAATGTCTTCAGACATAAACTTATAAGTATATAAAAAGACAGCATACTAAGTGATGTGATTTATAAATGCCAAAATATTTCCTCAGAGAAATATAATTGTAATAGGGGAAAACAATTCTGAATCCACACTGGATCAGTTTCTTATACTTTAATCCTTGTATTCTATTGCTTTTTCTACAAGTGTTAGTTGCTCAGTCATGTCTGACTATTCACAGCCCCATGGACTGGGGCCTGCCAGGCTCCACTGTCCATGTAATTCTCCAGGCAAGATACTGAAGTGGGTAGACATTCCCTTCTCCAAGGGATCTTCCCAACTCAGGAATGGAATCTAGGTCTTCTGGCAGATTCTTTATCATCTGATCCACCAAGGAAGTGTCTTAACAAGTTAATCACTAAACTTGACACTGGAGTGGCACGTGGAATCTGCCCAGTGACTGGGCAGCACTGAAGAGGTGAGTGACTGAGAGTATATACCGCATGTCCAAAGTCAAGAGCAGCGGCCATCAGAAGATACCCCACGTCCAGGTCAGGAGCAGCAGCTGTGAGGAGATACCCCATGTGCAAGGTTAGGAGTGGCAGCAGAGAGGAGAAACCCCATGTCCAGCAGTGGGGCCTGTGAAGAGATATCTCACATCCAAGGTAAGGAGCAGTGTCTGTGCTTTGCTGGAGCAGCAGTGAAGAGACACCCTATGTTCAAGGTAAGAGAAACCCCACTAAGACAGTAGGCACTGAGAGAGGGCATCAGAGGGTAGACAGACTAAAACTACAATCACAGAAAAGTAGCCAGTCTAGTCACATGGACCACAGCCTTGTCTAATGCAAAAAGTTAAGCCATGTCGTATAGGGACACCCAAGATAGTCAGGTAATGGTGGAGAGTTCTGAAAAAATGTGGTCCACTGGTGAAGGGAATGACAAGCCACTTCAGTAGTCCTGCCTTGAGAACCCCATGGACAGTATGAAAAGGCAGAAAGATAGGACACTGAAAGATGAACTCCCCAGGTGAGTAGATAACAAGTATGCTACCGGTGGTCAGTGGAGAAATAACTCCAGAAAAAACGAAGGGATGGAGCCAAAGCAAAAACAATGCCCAGGTGTGGATGTGACTGGTGATAGAAGCAAGATCTGGTGCTGTAAAGAACAATATTGCATAGGAACCTGGAATGTTAGGTCCATGAATCAGGGCAAATTGGATGTGGTCAAACAGGAGATAGCAAAAGCAAACGTTGACATTTTAGGAATCAGCGAACTAAAATGGACTGAAATGGGTGGATTTAACTCAGATGATCTTTATATCTACTACTGTGGGCAAGAATTCTTTAGAAGAAATGGAGTAGCCATCATAGTTAACAAAAAAGTCTGAAATGCAGTACTTGAATGCAGTCTTAAAAACAGCAGAATGATTTCTGTTCATTTCCAAGGCAAACCATTCAATATCACGATATCCAAATCTATGCCCTGACCAGTAATGCTGAAGAAGCTGAAGTTGAATGGTTCTATGAAGACCTATACCATCTTTTAGACCTTATCCCCCAAAAAGATGTCTTCTCATTATAGGGGACTGAAATGCAAAAGTAGGAAGTCAAGAAACACCTAGAGTAACAGGCAAATTTGGCCTTGGAATACAGAATGAAGCAGGGCTAATAGAGTTTTGCCAAGAGAACGCACTGGTCATAGCAAACACCCTCTTCCAACAACACAAGAGAAGACTCTACACATGGACATCACCAGATGGCCAAGACAAAAATCAAATTGATTATATTCTTTGCAGCCAAAGATGGAGAAGCTCTATACAGTCAACAAAAATAAGACTGGGGCTAACTGTGTCTCCTAACATGAACTCCTTATTGTCAAATTCAGAGTTAATTGAAGAAAATGAGGAAAACCACTAGACCATTCAGGTATGACTTAAATCAAATCCCTTATGATAATACAGTGGAAGTGAGAAATAGATATAGGGGACTAGATATGATAGACAGAGTGCCTAATGAACAATGGATGGAGGTTTATGACCTTGTACAGGAGACAGGGATCAAGACCATCCCCCAAAAACAGAAATTCAAAAAGACAAAATAGCTGTCTGAGAAGGCCTTACAAATAGCTGTGAAAGAAGAGAAGCAAATATGTATACTATCAGGTAAGAAACTAATTGCCAGTCTATGTTCGATACAGGATACAGGATGCTTGGGGCTGGTGCATGGGGATGATCCATAGAGATGATATGGGGAGGGAGGTGGGAGGAGGGTTCAGGATTGGGAACTCATGTACACCCATGGTGGATTCATATCAATGTATGGCAAAACCAACACAGTATTGTAAAGTAAAATAAAGTAAAAATAAAAATTTAAAACAATTTAAAAAGAAGGAAAGATATACCTTTTTTTAATGCAGAGTTCCAAAGAATAGCAAGGAGAGAGATAAGAAAGCTTTCCTCAGTGATGAGTTCTAAGAAATAGAGGAAAACAATAGAATGGGAAAGACTAGAGATCTCTTCAGGAAAATTAGAGATACCAAGGGAACATTTCATACAGAGATGGACACAATAAAGAACAGAAATGGTATGAACCTAAAAGAAGCAGAAGATAATAAGAAGAGGTGGCAAAAATATTAATAAAAAAAGTGTAGAAAAGAGATCTTCACAACCCATATAATCACGATGGTGTGATCACTCACCTAGGGCCAGACATCCTGGAATGTGAGGTCAAGTGGGCCTTAGGAAGCATCATTATGAACAAAGCTAGTGGAGGTGATGGAATTCCAGCTGATCTATTTTAAATCCTAAAATATGAAGCTGTGAAAGTGCTGAACTCAATATGCCAGCAAATTTGGAAAACTCAAGTGGCCACAGAACTGGAAAAGGTCAGTTTTCATCCCAATTCCAAAGAAAGGCATTGCAAAAAAAACAGCCCAACTACGGCACAATTGCACTCATCTCACATGCTAGTAAAGAAATGCTCAAAATCCTCCAAGCCAGTCTTCAGAAAAATGTGAACTGTGAATGTCCAGATATTTAAGCAGGTTTTAGAAAAGGCCAAGGAATCAGTGATCAAATTGCCAACATCTGCTGGATGGTCAAAAACACAGGAAAGTTTCATAAAAGCATCTATTTCCACTTTATCGACTATGTCAAAGCATTTGACTGTGTGGATCATGATAAACTGCGGAAAATTCTGAAAGAGATGGAAATACCAGATCATCTGACCTGCCTCTTGAGAAATCTGCATGCAGGTCAGGAAGTAACAGTTAGGACTGGACATGTAACAACAGACTGGTTCCAAATGGGAAAAGGAGTACATCAAGGCTGTATATTGTCACCCTGTTTATTTAACTTATATGCAGAGTATATCATGAGAAACGCTGGGCTGGATGAAGCACAAGCTGGAATCAAGACTGCCAGGAGAAATAGCAATAACCTCAGATATGCAGATGATACCACTCTTATGGCAGAAAGTGAAGAACAACTAAGGAGCCTCTTGATGAAAGTGAAAGAGGAGAGTGAAAAAGTTGGCTTAAAACTCAACGTTCAGAAAACAAAGATCATGGCGTCTGTTGCCATCACTTCATGCCAAATAGATGCGGGAAAAAAATGGAAACAGTGGCTGACTTTATTTTTTGGGAAAGGGCTCCAAAAATCACTGCAGATGGTGATTGTAGCCATGAAATTAAAAGATGCTTACTCCTTGGAAGGAAAGTTATGACCAACCTAGACAGCATATTAAAAAGCAGGAACATTACTTTGCCAACAAAGGTTTGTCTAATCAGAGCTCTTTTTTTTTCCAGTAGTCACGTATGGATGTGAGTTGGAGTATAAAAGAAAGCTGGGGGCCTAAGAATTGATGCTTGTGAACTGTGGTGTTGGTGAAGACTCTTGAGAATCCCTTGGACTGCAAGGAGATCCAACCAGTTCATCCTAAAGATTAGTCCTGGGTGTTCATCGGTAGTACTGATGTTGAAGTGAAGCTCCAATACTTTGGCCACCTGATATGAAGAGCTAACTCATTTGCAAAGAGCATGATGCTGGGAAAGATGAGGGCAGTAAGAAAAGGAGACAATAGAGGATAAGATGGTTGGATGGCATCACTGACTTAATGGACATGACTTTGGGTAAACTCTGGGATTTGATGATGGATAGGGAAGCCTGGAGTGCTGTGGTCCATGGAGTCACAGAGTCAGACATGACTGAGCGACTCAACCGAACTGAACTGAATCACTAAAGGGGTGTTGCCTATGGCTTAAATTATACATGACTGCCCATCTCCAAGAATTCTAGCTCCCATGCCTGAGCCTTAAGCTAAAATATCTTTGTTTAGCTCATAAGAAACGTCCTGATGAGGCCCATCTATGAATGCATTGTGAATGGCCACAGGAGAGGAGAAATTGACACATGCCTTCCAGAACCTGGCCAGAAACACGAAATATTTGCAATATGTCCCTTTTTTTACTTTACCTTTTCACCTCCCCTTCTTTGTTCTATAAATCCTAGCATCCAAGGTCAGGCAACATGGTTCCTTTGGACACTAGTCCACCATCTTCCCAAGCTGCTGGCTTTCTGAATAAAGTCACTATTACCTCAACAGCTCATCTCTTGATTAATTGGTCTATTGGCACTTGATTTTTTGGTGGAGCACAGTATGAGTTTGAACTTGGTAACATAATTATTTCTATAATTAGAGAATTAGATTTATCACTTACAATTTTAAGATTGAAAATTTTAAGATACAATAGAAGAGCAGTTTAGTTTATTTCTAATGCCTTTCCAGTTATGCCAATGAAGTAAGGAATGGTCAGGGAAGTAGAATAGAGTGGGTTACAATTCTTGATCCACTTACTCACTGTTTTGTAGTGCTGAATTGGTATCCTAGTTGTTTTCTTTTCTTTTTTTTTAATGGAAAGTAAATACTGTAATTTTTTATTGAGATAGTGATTCTTTTCTCTTATATCTGTTAAAAATCTGTGCCTCTCATGTGTAGAAGTCCAAAAAATTATTGTAATTCAACATTCTTTTCACAAGTATTTACTAAACCCATTTTTGCCTATGAAGCATTTCACCTTAGCTTTGCAAATCTTTGTCACTCATTTCCTGCTTTTTCAAAAAAATGAGATCAAAATACTGGTTTAAGCAGGAAAATATTTCTTGGGATTGCTTATAAATTCAGTGCTCCAGATCATTAATCAAAGCCATATTTTGGGGGGTTTCTTTTATTTTAAAAGTAATTATCCAAGAGTCTCCTGTA
>SJYC01013296.1:0-15571 GCA_006408675.1 Madoqua kirkii | reverse complement strand
CCAATCTTATTTGGGTTTTTATAGAAAATGACCTTTGAATAAGCATCTTTAAGAGATTATCACAATTCATGCATTATATATTCTGTTTATTATTTTCTGAGTATTTAAGAATATTCAGTTTTATGTAAGCACTTATTTATTTCTATAAACTCATCAGAATAGTGTTTGCTTAAGTTTAAGAGATGCTATTTTATACTGTCAATACTGTATCAATGCCATTTCGCTACCCTCTGAAGGTAGAAGTCATGAACTTTCTTAATGAGAGACACAGCGAAGAGCAGTATTGAAATGACTGTTACTGTTTAAAAACTATTGTAGAGAATAAGGTCACCTCAATGACATAAATAATTATTTCCAAAAATATAATGTAAGTTTTACTTTCTAATGTAATTATTTCTTTTCTTACACCCATAAGATACATTTGGTCTTAGTGCATATATTTAATCTAATACATAGTCTTTCCAGTTGTAATTTTAATAAACGTGTCTTGTGCAAGCTCAAGTGAAAAGTAAATTGAAGTTACGGTAAATAGCAACATCAGCGTTTGAACAGTAAATTCTTGATGTGAGACTGAGACAAGAGAGATGAGTTGTAATAGAACCTCTATGTTTATAATCTTCTTAGGGTACAAAAAAAAAGACACAAGATCACCAACATAAGTTTATTAAAAAGATAAAAATTTGGGCCGTTCCCCCAATTTACTGAATTAGAAACTGTTCCCCCGATTTACTGAATTAGAAACTGTATCTTTGGATCTAGAAGCTTTCAGTTTTAGCAAATACTCCAGGTGATGCCTTTGAATTCTTAATTTTAAAACCAGAACACTTTAATAGTAGACACTTACTTTTAAATACATTTGTGCTTATAGCTGCAAATCTAATACCTAAAAGTTCAACAACTTAGGGACCTTTTGTAATGAATGATGTATACTCAGAAAAATTCTATCTGGAAAAACATGTGTGTTGACTTTTCTTGGCAATTTAGAATCACTAGGATTTTTCAAACTCTTTGTAAAACTCAAGCTGTGTCCTAGTTTTTTTCATTTGATCATGTTTTCCAATTATAACATTATTTGCATTAAATAATGCTTTTAAAGAATTAAGAAGTGATAAGACTGGAGTATATAAAATCATTCCCAAGTGGCTTTTAAATCATCAGTATTACTCAAAGCAAAGTTTCAAAACACCGTTCCTTAGGACACAGTGTGAACCAAAAACTTTATTATGGTCAAGTGTGAGAAATACTGTATCGTGAGCACTTCTCAGTGCAGTGTCACAGTAAATGCTGGCATATCAAAGGCTCTGAGAAGTTATCTTGTTTTGCTTACTTATTTATTTTTGGCTGCACTGGATCTTCATTGCTGTGCATAGACTTAACAGATTTTCTCTAGTTGTGGTGGCTGAGGGGATAGCTATAGTCTAATTGAGGGACATAGACTTTCCCTTGCAATGGCTTCTCTTGTTGTGAAGCACTGGCTCTAAGCACATGGGCCCAGTATTTGTGGTACATGGGCTTAGTTGCTCTGCGGTGTAATCTTACCAGACCAGGGATTGAACCCATGATCCCTGCATTGGCCAGCAGAGTCTTACCATTGGACCCTCAGAAAAGTCCTCTGAGAAGTCTTGAAATGCGATGATGCAATCTGTTCCAATCTATTTAACCTAACTAAGGTATTTGGTCACTTAACATAATAGAGCTTGAAGAAATATATCATTAAATTAAATTATGTGAATCATTAATTATTTTTTAAATTAGCTATTGAGATACCATATTTAAATGATACCAAATTAAATTCTGGAAGTTATATTCAGTTATTGATTTTGTACTATAACTTTGATTACTTGTATCTAGGGAGATTTATCAAAATTGACTTTTTGTAAAGAATTTTGCATAATAAATGCATTTTTAAAAATATATGTGATACCAAAGAGTATTAGAAAGAGTTAAAATAAATAAGACATGCAACATTCTTTATACTTTATTTCAATAAATGTTTTTAAGCATATACAGTATGTGATGGGCTTCCCTGGTGGCTCAGAGATCAAAGCATCTGCCTCCAATGTGGGAGACCCGGGTTTGATCCCTGGGTTGGGAAGATCCCCTGGAGAAGGAAATGGCAATCCACTCCAGTATTCTTGCCCGGAAAATCCCATGGATGGAGAAGCCTAGTAGGTTACAGTCCATGGGGTCGCGAAGAGTTGGACATGACTGAGTCACTTCACCTCACCTCACAGTATGTGATAGAAAATGTGCTAGATTCCAAGGATACTGATTAATAAAAGAGTTATATCCTGCCCTCCTGGAGATTAGTAGTTTTGAAGAGAAGATAAACATTGAAGACACAATTAGATATATCAGTTGAGTTCAGTTTCAGTCACTCAGTCATGTCCAACTCTTTGTGACCACATTAACTGCAACATGCCAGGCTTTCCTGTCCATCACCAATTCTGGAGCTTACTCAAACTCATGTCCATCAAGTTGGTGATACAATCCAACCATTTCATCCTGTGTCATCCCCTTCTCCTCTTGCCTTCAATCTTTCCCAGCATCAGGGTCGTTTCAAATGAGTCAGTTCTTTGCATCAGGTGGCCAAAGTATTGGACTTTCAGCTTTAGCATCAGTCCTTCCAATGAACATTCAGGACTCATTTCCTTTGGGATGGACTGGTTGGAACTCCTTGCAGTCCAAGGGCCTTTCAAGAGTTTTCTCCAGCACCACTGTTCAAAAGCATTAATTCTTCAGTGCTCAGCTTTATTTAGAGTCCAACTCTCACATCTGTACATGACTACTGGAAAAGTCATAGTGTTGACTTAATGTTGGCAAAGTAATGTCTCTGCTTTTTAATATACTGTCTAGGCTTTCTGCTTTATTGACTATGCCAAAGCCTTTCAATGTGTGGATCACAGTAAACTGTGGAAAATTCTGAAAGAGATGGGAATACTAGACCACCTGACCTGCCTCTTGAGAAACCTGTATGCAGATCAGGAAGCAAGAGTTAGAACTGGACATGAAACAGCAGACTGGTTCCATATAGGAAAAGGAGTACATCAAGGCTGTATATTGTCACCCTGCTTATTTAACTTCTACGCAGAGTATATCATGAGAATTGCTGGGCTGGAAGAAGCACAAGCTGGAATCAAGATTGCCGGGATAAATATCAATAACCTCAGGTATGCAGATGACACCACCCTTATGGCAGAAAGTGAAGAGGAACTAAAAAGCCTCTTGATGAAAGTGAAAGAGAAAAGTAAAGAAGTTGGCTTAAAGCTCAGCATTCAGAAAATGAAGATCATGGCATCTGGTCCCATCACTTCATGGGAAATAGATGGGGAAACAGTGAAACAGAGTCAGACTTTACTTTTTGGGGCTCCACAATCACTGCAGATGGTGATTGTAGCCATGAAATTAAAAGACACTTACTCCTGGGAAGGAAAGTTATGACCAACTTAGCATATTAAAAAGCAGAGACGTTACTTTGCCAACAAAGGTCCATGTAGTCAAGGCTATGGTTTTTCTTGTGGTCATGTATGGATGTGAGAGTTGAACTGTGATGAAAGCTGAGTGCTAAGGAATCGATACTTTTGAACTGTGGTGTTGGAGAAGACTCTTGAGAGTCCCTTTGGACTGCACAGAGATCCAACCAGTCCATTCTAAAGGAGATCCCTGGGTGTTCTTTGGAAGGAATGATGCTAAAGCTGAAACTCCAGTACTTTGGCCACCTCATGCGAAGAATTGACTTCTTGGAAAAGACTCTGATGCTGGGAGACATTAGGGGCAGGAGAAGAAGGGAAGGACAGAGGATGAGATGGCTGGATGGCATCACCAACTTGATGGACATGGGTTTGGGTGAAATTCAAGTGTTGGTGATGGACAGTGAGGCCAGGTGTGCTGCAGTTCATGGGGTCGCAAAGAGTCAGACACGACTGAGCGACTGAACTGAACTGATATATATATATATGTATATATATATATATATATATATATGTATATATGTATATATATATACACACACATATATACACAGAGAGAGGGAGAGAATGAGAGCGATTCAATTACATATATATTGAATGCTCAATAAAATATAGCAGGTGCTATAAAATTATATGTAGGTAATGAAGATGAGTTTGTGCTTCTCTTAAAAAAGTAAGAGAAATAATAGTGGTTCACAAATGCTCTGTGGAATCTAAATTTGGAATGGACATTAAAAGTTAGAAGATAGGATGAGAAAATAAAGACTGGTATCAGTACTCTCCACCAAAAAAGGTGCAGTAGAATGTATTGAGCAGATAAGCAAGAAAGGTGAAAGTTTGTAGTTGTGCAGTAGAATAAGTTACTAAAGGAATGGAGGTTGCTGTAGAGGAGTGGAGAAGAGTTTTCAGAAGACAAGTTATGTCTTTAACCTCTTTTATGTATAGCTACAAAGCTGCTGGTATCATTTCAAGAATTAGAATGAGGTGAAAAGACAGCTCTCAGAAAGGGAGAAAATAATAGCAAATGAAACTAACAAAGGATTAATTTCCAAAATATACAAGAAGCTTATACAACTCAATGCCAGAAAAACAAACAACCCAATCAAAGAGTGGGGAAAAGACCTAAACAGACACTTGTCCAAAGAAGACATGCAGATGGTTAACAAACACATGAAAAGATGCTCAATATCACTTATTATTAGAGAAATGCAAATCAAAACCACAATGAGATATTACCTCATACCTGTCAGAGTGGCCATCATCAAAAATTCTACAAGCAATAAATGCTGGAGGGGTGTGGAGAAAAGGGGACCCTCTTATACTGTTGATTTGGGAATGTAAATTGATTCAGCCACTATGGAAGATGGTAAGGAAATTCTTTAAAAAACTGGGCATAAAACCACCATATGACCCAGCAATCCCACTCCTAGGCATATACCCTGAGAAAACCAAATTGAAAAAGACACATGTATCTCATTGTTTATTGCAGCACTATTTACAATAGCTAGAACAAGGAAGCAACCTAGATGTTCATCAACAGAGGAATGGATAAAGAAGCTGTGGCACATATACACAATGGAATATTACTTAGCCATAAAAGGAACATATTTGAGTCAGTTCTGATCAGGTGGATGAGCCTAGAACCTATTATACAGAGTGAAGTGAGTCCAAAAGAGGACAATAAATACTGTATTCTAACACATATGTACAGAATCTAGAAGAATGGTTAACTTATTTACAGGGCAGCAATGGAGACACAGACAAAAAGAATAGACTTATGGAAATGGGGAGAGGGAAGGAGAGGGTGAGATGTATGGAAAAAGTAACAAGAAAACTTTCACTACCATATGTTAAAAGGATATATATCCAATGGGAATTTGCTGTATGGATTAGGAAACTCAAACAGGAGCTCTGTATCAATCTAGAGGGGTGAGATGGGATGGGAGATGGGAGGGAGGTTCAAAAGGGAGGGGATATATGTATACCTATGCCTGATTCATGTTGAGGCTTGACAGAAAACAACAAAATTCTATAAAGCAATTATCTTTCAATAAAAATAATAATAATAATAAAGAATTGAGAGCACTGTGTCATAGATGATAGTATCTTAAATGAGTGAAGGAGTTACAAGGAATTAGGTAGAGACTGTAATAAGGGGAGAGAGGAATTTATAAAGCCTTATAGTCCCCTGGAGGAGGAAATGGCAATCCACTCCAGCACTCTTGGCTGGAAAATCCCATGGATGGAGGAGCCTGATAGTCTACAGTCCGTGGGGTCGCAAAGAGTTGGACACGACTGAGTGACTTCATTTCATAGTGTAAACTGGGCTTCCTTGGTGGTTCAGATGGTACAGAATCCATCTGCACTGTAGGAGACCTGGGTTTGATCTTGGGTTGGGAAGATCCTCTAGAGTAGGGAAAGGCTACCCACTCCATTATTCTGGCCTGGAGAATTCCATGGACTGTATAGTGATGGCATCACAATAGTTGGACATAACTGAGCAACTTTCACTTTCACTTTCATAGTGTGAACTAAATAGAAGAACTTTTTAGATGATAGATATACTTGAAATGGCTTAGACAGATTTATTTTTCTGAGTTAAATGCATTTGTTGCTTGTAGAAGAAAATGATTGTAATTCCTTTCTGGATCTAAACATGTTTTTTAAAAATCATGACAGTTGCATTCCTGCAGATGAAACATTTTTCTGAGTCCCAAGTATTTGTATCCTCCAAGACTTAAATCCATAAACTGAGTTACCAATTAGCTTTATATCTCCATGCAGAGTATGACTTAGATGTCAGCATGTTAAGGATCAAATCTGATGAGTTGAAATTCTATACATACATCACAGGTGTTTCAAGTTTAAAGGGGACGAGAATCTCTTAATCAGAGAACAGATGGTAGATGTATGTACTTGGTTACACATCTCCACTCCTAATTATGAAAAGTTTAAGAATAGTATGTCCACATGTCTGCCATGTATTACAAAGATCTTTAAAAAATGGCATGTGTTACAGTCAGTTCAGTTTTTTAGTCGCTCAGTCATGTCCAACTTTCTGCGACTCCATGGATTGCAGTGCACCAAGCCTCCCTGTCCATCACCAACTCCTGGAGTTTACTCAAACTGATGTCCATTGAGTCGGTGATGCCATCCAACCATCTCAACCCTGAATGTATATAGAATTAATTATGCAATGCTGTTGAGTTTCCCTTTGTTTTGACACTCAGATAGTAATCACAGGGTATTTAATTCTGATTGACAGCTGTTGGATACTTACATTCATTTTTTTTTTTCTCTTTGAATATTGCTTTCTTTAAGCTCATTATGTCTTCAATATCTTTGTGTCATATACTTGAAACAATCTGGCAGAATGTGGACTCCCACTTCACTTTGGTGACAGGAAACCCTAAAAAGTATACTTGGTTGTCTAAGCTGTATATTCTGTGTCTCTTACTCCTCTGAATATTTTGCCTTTCCTTGTTCACTTAGTAAATATTCATTGAATTGCTCCAAAGCATCAGAGGCCATAGTGAGTGCTTAGTCTTTGTCCTGCTGCAGTCCAAAGCAGAGGAGAGACAAACAAGTTACTTCAGAAATAATGACCAATTAAAGCTATACCAATTTCCAGAGAGGAAAACTGCATTTGTCAGAAAAGCATATAGCTGGAGATCGAGATTTGTTTTTTTGTTGTCAGAGGGATTTCTTTGAAAAAGAAAAAAAAAAAAAGGAAACAATATTTTTTGAAAGGGTTCTGGTGAGGTGGGCAAACATGTCAGGCAGGAAGAAATTGTGGAATTGAGGCAGCCCCAAGCTTGGTAGTTTTCACCCACTCTGTAGAATTCCCCTGAACTTCCTATTAAATTGCATACACTCTCCTTATGCTTGTAGCTTCTGAGATTGTTGAAAAAAGCAAATGTCTTTTGAAACCTTATAAGGCAACTTCACAAATGATTATTTTCAGCAGAATGAAGCATGTTTTACCATTGTTCACACTTCTCTAACTGTTTTGCTTGAATCTGAAGAAAAGAGAAATTTCTTTCTGAGTGAAGTAGTATCTTAGAAGTCCCTAAGTAGGACTGGAGATTTCTACATTTCTAAAGTAATTTCTTATCTTAATGGCAGAAGAATTCAAAGAACTGAGAAGAAATATAAAAGCAATAGCATGACTTACTGGGGTCTTTTAAAAACTATTTGCTCTTTTTCGTATGATAGACTCTGTACAGTAAGCAATCTTTACACAGTAGTAACTCAGCAATATTTATCTATCCCTTACTTTGTGCCATCAAAAATCACTTGTTGTTTTTGATCAGTATCACTTTTTCAAAGATGTGATATGTGTGCTTATATAATATCAGGATTTCTGAATTTACCCCATTTGTGTTTCTAAGTATATAAAAAAGATCTATCATGTCTCTATACAGTTTACTCTTGTTCCTATGAAATAATTGTAATGCTACCTGAAATTGTTTAAAAGATTTGCCTTACTTAAAAGAAAGTAGAAAGAGGACCTTAACAAAATATCATAAATTGAGTGGCTTAAATAACAGATATTTATTTCTCACAGTTCTGGAGGCTAGGTCCACAATCAAACTACTGGCCAGTTTAGTTCTGGGTAAGAACTATCTTCTTGGTTTGCAGATGTCTACCTTCTTTCTAAGTCCTCCCATAGAAAAATAGAGATGGAATTCCAGGCAAGAATATTGGAGTGTGTTGTCATTTCCTACTCCAAGAGATCTTCCTGATCCAGGGATTAAACCCAAATCTCTTGCATCTCCTGCCTTGGCAGATGGATTCTTTACCACTAGTACCACTTAAACCTAATTACCTCACAAAGACCTTACTTCCAAATACCATCACATTAGGGGTTAACGTTTCAATACATGAATTTTGCAGGAACATAAACATTCAGTCCATAACACAGAGCATATAATAAATAAACTAAAATTGTCTTTGTAAAAGTAAAAGATTAGAAGCAGCAGATTCATCATGACCTTCTCATTATTTTTTTCAGGATAGGTAGTTTGGCTTCGTTCCTGGCCAACTAGTTGTATCTACATCTTCTTGGGTTCTTAGGCAGCTTTCTATAAACCATACCCTTTAGGCAATAGAACTGCATCTTAATCTATCATACCAAACAGCAAACCAAGCTCCATTTTTCCACTTTGTCTGGAACACTTGTATTCCATTTACAACATGAGCTGAATTCGCAGCTATCCCTGCCTGATTCCTGATGCAGACTCAACCAATGGAATCAACCAATCCACCCTTTCTACTCTGCTCTATTTTGTTTGTTTTATATCTCTTCTTAGCATCATGGACTTAGAATTTTGTATTTATAATATCAGTATTGCCAGAAAATCCGGATATATTTCTTAACTTATATTCTTATCTAAGAAAAATACTTTCTCTACAACAGATTCACTAAAGTTTAGCATCTTAGATACCTGAGAAAGACTAGACCAGGCATTCATTGGGAGGTTCAGTTCAGTTCAATGGCTCAGTCGTGTCCGACTCTTTGCGACCCATGAATCATAGCATGCCAGGCCTCCCTGTCCATCACCAACTTCCAGAGTTCACTCAGATTCATGTCCATCGAGTTGAAAAGTCAAGAAAGGTGGGATATGGCAGTAAATTTACAGTGGAGTTATCATTTAAGCAATGCCTTGAATAAAAGTTTCAAAAAAAGAACAGTGGAAAAAAAATTCTTCTTCCTCTGGGATGAAATGGAAAGAGAAGAAAAGTGAAGGCTAAAAAGTATTTTGAAATAGAAATGAGAAAATAGAATTCACTTACATGGTCTTGGTTTTCTTAGGTAAGTAGATAGAAGACAGATTTGTATGGTTAGTAAGAATGAGGTAGGGATCAAAAAACTAGGAGGATAATTGGGTGAATATTTGGGTGGATGAATGGATGGAAGCAAAGAAATACAGAAACTATGGAGCAAATTCTTAGTTTTGCCCAGGCAGTGTATTTTCACACCCCCAATTTCAAACCAAATTGAAAGAACAAAGGGGAACTGGAATATTAGTCTGTGATGGAGTTAGGAATATCCATTTATAATTAATTTGCATCATAGTTCAGCAAAAAGGATTAGTGACTGGTCTTTTTGATCCTTAGCCTTGCCTATTCATATAACTTGAGCCCATTCTCTTTCTCTTAGGGTGAAAATAACTCTCATCTCATTCTTCTGTGTCTCTCTCTAATGACTCTGTTTTCTAAGTGTTTCTCAGTGGTTGCCTCTGTCCTTGAGATTCTCCAGGCAAGAATACTGGAGCAGATTGCCATGCCCTCCTCCAGGGGACCTTTCCAGCCCCGGGATTGAACCTGTGTCTGTTACATTTCCTGCACGGGCACACAGGTTCTTTACCACTAGTGCCACCATATAGGTAAAAATGAAATGTGTGGAGTTAAGCTACAATACCATGATGCTTGCATTTATGGTCATTGTACCATATGTATAAGATCATGAATGGTAGACTGAATAATCATTCACTTAATCTAAATGTGAAGGAAGGTAAGTTAAAGGGTGGCTTCTCTTTAATCTCATATAAGTTGTAGATGTAATTTAAGGCAGGAAGGAGAGAAGTACGTCTTGGGAAGTGAAACTTGAAAAGGGCAAGAATGGAAATGCAGAAGCCATGGCCATGTTCTTATTAACTGCTATCATCACTCTTTGTGTTGTGTACAGGAGTCAGCTACTATAAAGTAATGTCTATGCTTTTTATGCTATCTGGATTGGTCATAGCTTTGGTTCCACGGAGGAAGTGTCTTTTAATCTCATGGCTGCAGTCACGATCTGCAGTGATTTTGGAGCCCAGAAAAATAAAGTTTCTCACTGTTTCCATGTTTCCCCATCTATTTGCATGAAGTAATGGAACCAGATACCATGATCTTTATTTTCCGATGTTGAGTTTTAAGCCAACTTTTTCACTATCCTCTTTCATTTTCATCAAGAGGCTCTTTAGTTCTTCTTTGCTTTCTGCCTTAAGGGTGGTATCAACTGCATATATGAAGTTATTGATATTTCTCCCGAAAATCTTGATTCCAGCTTGTGCTCCCTCCAGCCCAGCGATTCTCATGATGTACTCTGCATATAAGTTAAATAAGCAGGGTGACAATATACAGCCTTGATGTACTCCTTTTCCTATTTGGAACCAGTCTGTTATTCCATGTCCAGTTTTAACTGTTGCTTCCTGACCTGCATACAGGTTTCTCAGGAGGCAGGTGGTCTCGTATTCCCATCTCTTTCAGAATTTTCCACAGTTTATTGTGATCCACACAGTCAAAGGCTTTGGCAGTCAATAAAGCAGAAGTAGATGTTTTTCTGAAACTCTCTTGCTTTTTCTATGACCCAACGGATGTTGGCAATTGATCTCTGGTTCCTCTGCCTTTTCTAAAGCCAGCTTGATCCTCTGGAAGTTTAAGATTCATGTACTACTGAACCATGGCTTAGAGAACTTTGAACATTACTCTGCTGTTGTGTGAGATGAGTGCAATTGTGTGCTAGTTTGAAAATTCTTTGGCATTGCCTTGCTTTGGGATTGGAATGAACACTGACCTTTTCCAGTCCTGTGGCCACTGCTGAGTTTTCCAAATTGGCTGGCATATTGAGTGCAGCACTTTCACTGCATCATCTTTTAGGATTTGAAATAGCTCAACTGCAATTCCAGCACCTCCACTAACTTTGTTTGTAGTAATGGTTCCTAAGGTCCACTTGACTTCACATTCCAGGATGTCTGGCTCGGTGAGTGATCACACCATCATGGCTATCTGGGTCTTGAAGATCTTTTTTGTATAGTTCTTCGAGTGTTCTTGCCACCTTATCTTAATACCTTCTTCTTCTGTTAGGTCCATACCATTTCTGTCTTTTACTGTGCCCATCTTTGCATAAAATATTTCACTGGTATGTCTAATTTTATTGAAGAGATATCTAGTCTTTCCATTCTATTTTTTTCCTTTATTTCTATGCAATGATCACTGAGGAAGGCCTTCTTATCTCTCCTTGCTATTCTTTGGAACTCTGCATTCAGATGCTTATATCTTTCCTTTTCTCCTTTGCTTTTTGCTTCTCTTCTTTTCTCAGTAATTTGTAAGGCCTCTTCAGATAGCCATTTTGCCTTTTTCCATTTTTTTTTTCTTGGAGATGGTCCTCATTGCTGCCTCCTGTATAATGTCACAGACCTCTTTCCATAGTTCTTCATTTACTGTATCTATCAGATATAATCCCTTAAATGTATTTTCCTAGAAAATTCCATTGACAGAGGAGCCTGGCGGGCTAGAGTCCATGTGGTCCCAAAGTTGCTTAGATGCATCTAAGAGACTAACATTTCCACTTTGATACCCTTACATGTGCCTTCACTCAGTTGTGTCAACTCTGCAGCCTCATTGACTGTAGTCCATCACGCTTCTCTGGTCAATGGAATTTTCCAGGCAAGAATACCAGATCGGGTTGTCATTTACTTCTCCAGAGGATCTTCCCAACCCAGGATAAAACCCACGTCTTCTGCATCTCCTTCATTGGCAGGCAGATTCTTTACTACTGAGCCATATGGGAAGCTTATATACACTAAAGTTATGGTTTTAATCTGAAAAGAGTATACTTGACAAAGTTAATTAGCAGTTGTCTTTTGGTTGCTTTTCTCTCCATCCTTCCAAATTTCCTGCATATTGCACTATCATAGGAAACTCAAACTCAGATCAAAATTAGCTATAGAAAATCAAGGTTATTTTTGCACATTACTTTAAATGTTTAAATTTTAAGCCTCTGCATCAACCTTGGGTAGACAGTTCAGTGTGAACTGCTGCTGTGTCTCTGTCATTTTCTCATCATCATCTTTTATTAGAGTATCCATAAAGTTTTCTAGTGCAGCCATAAACCTAGGGTATCTCTCTACTGATTAGCACACTGTGCACTAATATGTGTCTGTCAATGCAATTCAGTATTATTGAGTTTTTAATATTACTAGACACTGGCTTAAATTATTATGATCTTGCATATTAATGTAATTATTGAGTTAATGATAAAAATATCTCGCATGTTGATAAGTTTACTTGAAATCACTCTTTCATTCCATATAAAGCAGGGCTAAAAGAAATTAAAATTTTTTCACCTGAAAGTACCCCACATTTTCCTATCAATCTCAAAGAGATTGGTTGTGTTGAATAATGCTGTCTTAGAAATGCATAGTGATTATTTACCTGCAATTCCTTAAATTAGGTTTGTTGATTTTTTAGGTTTCAAGTGTCTGAAATCCAAATCATATCCTGGTATTATTTTCAGAATATCAACTTGAGAATAACCATAGTATTTAAAAATTTGGAAGTCATGTTTGTTATATTGTTCATAACATGGCCATCTTTGTCATTTATTTTGAGCGAAATAAAAGCAAATTAAATATTTTCATAGGTAGACCAAACTGGGATTTTTCAAAGAAAAACCTTGTTTGTTCTACTTGTAGTACAACTACAAGAAAGTAACTTTTTATAAGTAAGAAAAAATAGTCAAGTTTCAAATGAGTAAAATTACCAAATTTTCTCAAATATTTTTAAAGTATTAATTTGACAGGTATTTATATAATGGGGAAAGAACAGAACAGGGATCACAGAGCTTTGGCTCATATTTGGTTTTAAGTGATAATCTGTTAACTTTAAACTGGAGAGTTTATCATCCCTAGTGGAAAAGTCATTTAGAAATGTGTGAACTGAGATGTACTGTTTGGCTGCATCCTAACACAGAGGACAAGGGGTACTAACTTCCCATTCTTCTGTGTGAGGAGAAAGACACACAAAATGTGTCTTTAATAGCTTTCTTCCTGACTGGGACATTGGAACCCTTATTAATTTATTTTCTCTGTATCTCAGTCAATCTTAAAGGATACTTCCAGTGTTGAAATATTGCTCAGCAGTTATCTAGAAATAGTTAAACTGAAACAATTAATCTAGTAGAATCACAGATATCTTTGTGTTTATACACATGAAAACACATCAAACACATACACACACATGCATATTTTCACTTTTAATAGCATCTTCTCTGTAATGAGATTTGATCAAAGGCAATTACATTTTGGAATGAATTCAAGGAGAATTACTTTTGGAAGCAAGAAGAAGTCTTTCCATAAGATTATTTTCCAGAAGCCAATCTATAAGTCAGACCCCACTGGAAAGGGAATGGCAACCCACTCCAGTGTTCTTGCCTGGAGAGTCCCGTGAACAGAGGAGCCTGGTAGGGCTGCTGTCTATGGGGTTGCACAGAGTTGGACACGACTGAAGTGACATAGCAGCAACAATGAAATTAAACTACACTTTTAGAACAGTGATTTTAAAGCATCTTTTTTTTCTTGAAGGAAACATGATTTTTTCAAATAAAGTAGCATACTCTCTAATGTAGAAAATGTATGAAAGTTGAGTTCTTCAGTGTCCCATAGTTGCCACCTTCTCCACATGCTTTCTTCCTCTCCAGAAGCATAAGAGATGTCTCTATTAAACCCAAGGACTCCTTAGAATACCGTGGAAAATATGTTGCTGTGAGGTGGAAGTCACCAAACTCAGTGACTAGCCAGATAATAAGCAATTCACGTCAATTGTGCCAGAACTAGATAATCAGCAGTGGTAGGTGTGAAATGAATTTGAGACTTCCTATTATCCAATAATTTGTCCTTGAGGACTGCTTTTCTGCTGTATTCCAGATTAGACATTGTTACATTGTTAGAAGAAATTTTGTTAGTTTATTATAATGAAACATTTATCTGAAAAGCCACCACCATCTTTAATATTTCAAGTCCAATAAAATGATAGGCCTAACTCCTTCCAGCAGTCTAGAGAAGTAATTCCACATCTCAGTCACATTCTGGCTTTTTGCATCCTCTTTGAATAAAATGTGAAATCTTTCACGAATTTTGGAGATTGATTGCCTCCTGATATATATGGACAGGTTTTGGATCTTATTCTGAAAATATAGATGTTAGCTACACTTAAAAACCAGTCAATAAATGAGACTCATTTCCATTAGCCAAACTCTAGGGCTATAATATGCATAATATTCTTATACCTTAATAAAAGAAGCCAAAAGTTATCATTGGATGCCAAAAAATGTGAATGCAAAGTGATAGCCCAGGATGAACTTAAAAGAAAGTTCTTAGAATCAATGCATAGAGCATCCTAAAACCAGTCAATAAATGAGACTCATTTCCATTAGCCAAACTCTAGGGCTATAATATGCATAATATTCTTATACCTTAATAAAAGAAGCCAAAAGTTATCATTGGATGCCAAAAAATGTGAATGCAAAGTGATAGCCCAGGATGAACTTAAAAGAAAGTTCTTAGAATCAATGCATAGAGCATCCATTGTAATAGAAGAGAGCGGAAAGGGGAAAAGAAAACGGTAATGAAACAGAATGGAAAATGAAAAGAAACGCAATGCTAAGATGCACATATGTTAGTATAATAGAGGGAAACAACAGAATGGGAAAGACTAGAGATCTCTTCGAGAAAATTAGAGATAGCAAGGGAACATTTCATACAAAGATGGGCTTGATTAAAGGACTCTTCCCTTAGCTCTTGGTAATCACAAATCTAATTTCTATCTCTATAGATTTGCCTGTTCTGAACATTTCATACAATTTAAATCAACATGCAGCCTTTTGTGACTGATTCTATCACTTAGCATAATATTTTCAAGGTTCATTCATGTTATAGCATGTATCAGTTTGGAATAGTCCCCTCTTCTTCCATTTTTTGAAGAGTGTGAGAGGGATTAATATATTCAATCTTCTCTTGAGCAAGAGAAAAAGAAAGAAACAGAAACTATAAAAGCAACCAATAAACAATTAACAAAATATCAATAAGTACATACATATTAAATGTTACTTTAAATATCTCATAGTAAAAGAGACCTAGAGTGGCTACATTTGTATCAGAAAAAAAATAATGCTTAGTTAACATACTCATGGGGCTTCCCGTATGGCTCAGTGGTAAGGAAGCCACTTGCCAATGAAGGAGACATGGGTTTCATCTCTGGGTGGGGAAGATCCCCTGGAGAAGGAAATGGCAATCCACTCCAGTATTCTTGCCTGGAAAATCCTATGGACAGAGGAG
>SJYC01013290.1:0-20514 GCA_006408675.1 Madoqua kirkii | reverse complement strand
TTTACACATTAACCCCTCAAATGCTTCTGAGGAAAAAAAATGCTTCTGAGGCAGTAATTTATGATTTTTTATGTCATAGCTCTGCCAAAAATATAACTTCATGAATTATTACTTGTCATTAATAAATGAAATGACATGCAACTCTAGTACTTGAGTGAGATTCTGACATACTGTAAACTTTCAACCAACATCATAACCTGAATATCTCAACTCATTAATTAGCATTTCCCTTTTATATAATCTTGTTCAAGAACAGTTATGATTTTTTGATAACTTGTTGTATTTACTTAATTTTAAAAATTTTGTTTAATTATAAGAAATAAATTTTTAAAAATAATGCTTTTAGGTGTGAAAAATAAAAGGTTATTTGAATTTCTTTTCTGAGCAAAAGTTAAGGACATACTCTATTCAAAGCAAAACAATGTAGGCTGTTTCTGGAAATTTAGATCAATACCAGAAATTCCTCAGGATTTTGAGTTTATGCCTGCAGGAGCCATAAACTGAAATGAAAATTCTATTTTTATTAATCTTGTAAATAGATCAAAGAGGAACTCCCTTTGCCTTGCTTTTACTGTTACTCAGATTTTTAGTTACTGTCATAGAGGCATGTGTGGTTAAGTGCAGGAGGTCAAACAGAAATACTATGTCTCTTCTGGACTGAGTATTGAGAAATATTTCAGAACTCATGTGTATTTTCCATTTTCCCCCACCAAAAGTCCATGTGTCCTTTGAGCCTGCCAGGCCTCCTGTGATTCATCTAGGGGCCTGCTGTGACCATTCATCACTCTGAGTGTGATGATTACTGCCCAAAGCATGTTGTGGACTCACTGAATGACTCAGATAGAAGCTATTTAATTAGGGAAGCTCTGTTTACACAAAATACCTTAGAGGAGCAATCAACAATGATTTGAAGGTAAATGCTAAATAAGCATAAGCTGGCTTAATTAAGCTCATGGTGACATTAAATCCCTTTCATGGTTTTCCACAATGCAGTGGTGCTATTTTAATGTGATATTTATGGTATGGTAGATTTTTGAGGTTTTAGTGTTCTTACTGAAATTCCTTTTCATCCATTCAAATTAAAACAACAAAAACCGGATGTGAGGTGGGGAGGTGGTAAAGCAAAAGACAAATCATAGGAGTTTTCATCAAGGAATACTAAAATGTGTGTGAGAGGTTGCAGTCTTGCTTGTTAATTCAGCATAGGTTATAATCTATTTAGTTGAATAGGGGGCATTTCTACTTAATGGCATTTTCAGCTGCCTTGTCTCCCTTCTGACCACCCATACTTCTTGGCTTCTGTCTTTGGAATTTTGAGTGCATAGTGCACTTTGAGGACTAGGCAGACTCAGTACTTGTGAGCTGGTAGGAAAGTAGCAATCTAGAGAAATCCATTAGAGCCAGTTGGTGTGATTTTGTTTCTCTGTGTTCAGTTTGGTAGAAATATTGTAAAGTGTCTGTAGGGTCCCATTAAAACTGTTTCTATCTTTAACAGTAAGCTAGTGGTACACTTCATCCGTTTATTGGTGCCTCCACCAGTAAATAACATATGGGAAATACAAGTCAACTGAAAAGGGGATGCAGGAAATCCTGTTTATGTGCCTGTTATCCACAATACTAAAATTTTCTGTAACCTTATGTATCCCCACTTAACTTGTGGGGTTACATCAATAGTAAGTTTAAATAGTCAGTGTATAATTATTTCTGTGAACTAAATCCACATTAAATTACTCATATCATAGAAAACTACTGAAATGTGTATAATATACAAAGAACATAATAGGCAATGTAGAGACAAAGATGAATGCAAGGATACTGGCTTTATAAATGTCTTTTATTTTTTATATATGTCTTTAATACTAAGGTTAAATTTAAAGACAATTTTATCAGACACAAAATTGTTATATACATTGTATTTCTATTAAATTTTCTATGTAAATGTATTTACATTTTATTTCTATTTTATTGACACAAAATTATTTGTATCTTATTTCTATTATATATCTATTTCTTTTATACACAATTATAAATAAGATACATTCTTACTTCACAATTGGAATTTAATATTACCTTTATAAACTATTTTCTAACATTTTGTATTAACAAATATAAAATAGCTATAGCCCTATTAATAATTCATAATTTACTTTTATCTCATTATAATGTCCTCCCACATAATCAGCCTAAAGTTACAATAGGACAAGAGGAACTAAAAAGCTTCTTGATGAAAGTGAAAGAGGAGAGTGAAAAAGTTGGCTTAAAGCTCAACTTTCAGAAAATGAAGATCATGGCATCCAGTCCCATCACTCCATGGGAAATAGATGGAGAAACAGTGGAAACAGTGTCAGACTTTATTTTTGGGGGCTCCAAAATCACTGCAGATGGTGACTGCAGCCATGAAAATAAAAGACGTTACTTCTTGGAGGAAAAGTTATGACCAACCTAGATAGCATATTCAAAAGCAGAGACATTACTTTGCCAACTAAGGTCCATCTAGTCAAGGCCATGGTTTTTTCAGTAGTCATGTATGGATGTGAGAGTTGGGCTGCCAAGAAGGCTCAGTACCGAAGAATTGATGCTTTTGAACTTTGGTGTTGGAGAAGACTCTTGAGAGTCCCATGGACTGCAAGGAGATCCAACCAGTCCATTCTGAAGGAGATCAGCCTTGGAATTTCTTTGGAAGGAATGATGCTAAAGCTGAAACTAAGGTCCATCTAGTCAAGGCCATGGTTTTTTCAGTAGTCATGTATGGATGTGAGAGTTGGGCTGCCAAGAAGGCTCAGTACCGAAGAATTGATGCTTTTGAACTTTGGTGTTGGAGAAGACTCTTGAGAGTCCCATGGACTGCAAGGAGATCCAACCAGTCCATTCTGAAGGAGATCAGCCTTGGAATTTCTTTGGAAGGAATGATGCTAAAGCTGACACTCCAGTACTTTGGCCACCTCATGCAAAGAGTTGACTCATTGGAAAAGACTCTGATGCTGGGAGGGATTGAGGGCAGGAGAAGAAGGGGACGACAGAGAATGAGATGGCTGAATGGCATTACGGACTCAATGGACGCGATTCTGAGTGAACTCCGGGAGTTGGTGATGGACAGGGAGGCCTGGCATGCTGCGATTCATGGGGTTGCAGAGTCAGACACGACTGAGGGACTGGACTGAACTGAACTGAACTGAATGTTAAATGCATGAGATTTCACTGCTTCTTTATTTCTTGTTATTTGACGAAGTGAGAGATTGGGATCAGTACTAAAAAGAGGCATGTTGTTTGTTTAAGGCAGATGCCCATGTTTATAAAAATAGAAATCAGTATGAGAAGCATGTTTTTCCCCTGTTTTGCTCACCATCCAATTCTAGAATTCCCAATTCATCATATAATAAGTACTGTAATATTCATCATTATAGATGCATAAAATTGCTGGTCTTTAGTTCTTCAGCTTTACTAAAATGAATGAATACATTTGTCTTCATTAGTTGAGCATAATGCACAAAAATTGATGCAAATTATTCATCTTTCTGCAGGTCAAACCTTCCATTAAAATGCATTCTATTTTTTCATTGCACAAGCAGCATAATTTTAATGTTGGTGAAGTGATTTTGCAAGTCTCAATCGAGATCTAATAATTTTCAGAGTCTAAATTAAACAAACAAACAAAAAGCCAAAATACACCTGTATTTTCCTGGCATATTTGCTAAAGCCTAGATTTCATGTCACTGAAAACAGATGAGTCTCAGTAAGCTATGCATGCTTCACAGACATCATCAACAAACTCTGAAAGCTAGAATCTAGGAAATTTCCAGAGGGAATTTGATGAATTGTGAGCACCAATGCAAGCAGCCTTCATTAATATTGTAAATGTTGACCACATGGTACCTAAACAATAAATACATGGATAATTCTCATGAAAACAGTGTTTGTCCCGATAGCTTTTATATGCAAACATTAGACCATGAATTTATTTTGTTGTTGCCTTGTGGTGATTATTCCAAGGCCATGGAATCAAATTACATTATAGATTAGTTAGCCTGATTGACTGTGCCAGACTGTCATCCTTTGGTTAGCATAACTAAGTAAGATCAATGAATCACTGGTATTAGGGGGGGAAAAAAAGCACAGGAGTAAAATGTATAAGCTCTAAATTCCAAAGATGAGTGCCTTGCATGTGTTGCCCTACCATATTTTCTGTAATATGTGGCCATTGTAGACATGACTTACATATAAATCTTAGTCCCACTTAAGTGTCCCAGGAGTCAGAGGTGAAGTTACTAAGCCTCTCTGAGACTCAACATGGATAGAATCATGTTTATATTATTGGATTAGATAATTTGATTTGATAATTGCAGTGACTATCTGTGTTAGCTAACTGAATTCATCCAAAGAAATATTAAGTTATCTTTTGTATGACAAAAAGAGGGTTTGCAATTTGGAGTGAGGTCCCACCAAAGTAGGCTCCTACTTTTTCACAGAAACTAGGAGATGGGACATTAGATTCCTTATGATTATATTCCCCCCCCCAAAAAAAGACATGTCCCAAATCCTTGAGGAACATATTCCTTAAAACTGAAAAGTGGTTTATTTAGCTCCTAAAAAGATTTATATACGTTTTGAAGCTATAGGGAAAGAAAAACTTATAAAACACAATCTTCCAAGCCAAGTGCTCTAGAAAAGGGGGAAATAAGGTCTTGCCCTTTATTTTCAACATGAAGAATTAATATGCTTGTATTTTTAAAGTGATCTCTCCTTGCATGATATGAGTTCAATTCATTTAGTTCAAATTTAGACACACACAAACATGTAAATTAGACATGTCAGCGATCAATGCAAAGAAATAGAGGAAAACAACAGAATGGGAAAGACTAGAGATCGCTTCAAGAAAATTAGAGCTACCAAGGAAACATTTCATGAAAAGATGGGCTCAGTAAAGGACAGAAATGGTATGGACCTAAAGAAGCAGAAGATATTAAGAAGAGATGGCAAGAATACACAGAAGAACTATACCAAAAAGACATTCATGACACAGATAATCACGATGGTGTGATCACTCACCTAGAGCCAGACATCCTGGAATGTGAAGTCAAGTGGGCTTTAGGAAGCATCACTACAAACAAAACTAGTGGAGGTGACGGAATACCAGTCAAGCTATTTCAAATCCTAAAATACGATGCTGTGAAAGTGCTATATTCAATATGCCAGCAAATTTGGAAAACTCAGCAGTGGCCACAGAACTGGGAAAGGTCCATTTTCATTCCAATTCCAAAGAAAGGCAATGCCAAAGATTGCTCAAACTACTGCACAATTGTACTCATCTCACACGCTAGTGAAGTAATGCTCAAAATTCTCCAAGCCAGGCTTCAGCAATACATGAACCGTAGACTTTCAAATTGTCAAGCTGGATGTAGAAAAGGCAAAGGAACCAGAGATCAAATTTCCAACATCCACTGGACCACTGAAAGAGCAAGAGAGTTCCAAAAAGAAAAAATCTATTTCTGCTTTATTGACTATGCCAAAGCCTTTGATTGTGTGGCTCGTGACAAACTCTGGAAAATTCATAAAGATATGGGAATACCAGACCACGTGACCTGCCTCTTCTGAAATCTGTATGTGGGTCAGGAAGCAACAGTTAGAACTGGACATGGAACAACAAGAGGTTTAGCATAGGGAAAGGAGTATATCTAGGTTGTATATTGTCATCCTGTTTATTTAACTTATATGCAGAGTACACTATAAGAAACACTGGGCTTGAAGAAGCACAAGTTGAAATGAAGATTGCTGGAAGAAAAATCAATCATCTCAGATATGCAGATGACATCACACTTATAGCTTAAAATGAAGAACAACTTAATAGCCTCTTAATGAAAGTGAAAGAGGAGAGGGAAAAAATTGGCTAATTCAATATTTAGAAAACTAAGATCATGGCATCTGATCCATCACTTCATGGCGAATACATGGGAAAACAATGGAAAGAGTGACAGACAATTTGGGGGGGCTTAATATCACTGAAAATGGTGACTGCAGCCATGAAATTAAAAGATGCTCACTCCTTGGAAGAAAAGTTACGACCAACCTAGATAGCATATTAAAAAGCAGAGACATTACTTTGGCAACAAAGATCCATCTAGTCAAGGCTATGGTTTTTCCTGTAGTCATATATCGTTGTTAGACTTGGACTGTAAAGAAAGCTGGGCACCGAAGAATTGGTGCTTTTGAGCTGTGGTGTTGGAGAAGACTCTTGAGAGTCCCTTGGATAGCAAGGAGATCCAACCAGTCCAGCCTAAAGGAAATTAGCCTTGAATATTCATTGGAAGGACTGATGCTGAAGCTGAAACTCCAATAATTTTGTTACCTGACATGGTGAACTGACTCATTCGAAAAGACCCTGATGCTGGGAAAGATTCATGGCAGTAGGAGAAGGGGACAACAGAGGATGAGATGGTTGGATGGCATCACTGATTCAATGGACATGGGTTTGGGTAAACTCCAGGAGTTGGTAATGGACAGGGAAGCCTGACATGCTGTAGTCCATGGGATTGCAAAGAGTTGGACATGACTGAGCCACTAAACTGAAGTGATTATTACTAAGCAGTTAGACATCATTCCTTTTGGAACCTAACCAGGGTTTTAGCATCAACATATCAGTATATTGTAGGTTAAGTAACCATCATTCAGAGGAAAGCGATCAATATCTATTCTATGGTTTAGTCACTAAGTCATGTCCAATTCTTGCGACCCCATGGACTGTAGGTCGCCAGGCTGCTCTGTCCATGGGGTTTTCCAGGCAAGAATACTGGAGTGGATTGCCATTTTCTTATCCAAGGGATCTTCCCAACCCAGGAATTGAACCCAGGTCTCCTGCATTGCAGGCAGATTCTTTACTGACTGAGCTATGAGGGAAATCCATCTATTCTATTAAAAACAATTATATTATAGGATAGTATCTAAATGAGCAACATAATTCTTTTCTTAACATTTCCTGAATATTTAGTAAACAGAATACAGGTTGTATTCAGAGAGGATTACCTCTGAAGGTATGTTTGTTTCCTTCTAATTTTGTCAATGTATAAGAAATTTTATCACTCTTCAACCAGTTTGGATCTATAAAATACTGAACATAAAATATAAATATAGATCATCCCTTTTCTTAAGGAGATAGACTTAAAAAAAGTAGATAGAAATTTAGATAGGAAAACAAATATAACATCAAATAGAGGGAATGCAACATTGAACATAAACTAGTAGCTTGTTATTTAAGGCAGGGATTCAGAGTGATAGAGGTTGGTGAGAACCAAAAGTTGGCAAAATTGAAAAACTGACTTGAGTTCTACCTTAGAGCCAGGCTCTGCAACCTCCAGGATCTAATGTAGGATGATCTGAGGTGGAACTGATGTAATAATAATAAAGTGCACAATAAGTGTAATGTGCTTGAGTCATCCCACAACCATCACCCATGTCCCAGTCCATGGAAAAATTGTCTTCCAGAAAACAGGTCCCTGGTGCCACAAAGATTGGGGACCCATTGCTAAATGACAGGCATTTTACTCTCCTGAAAGAGTTATTATCTCCCAGTTTTGGGGTTCTTGAAGATGAAATAGGATGATGATTTTATTTCAGATTGTCCAGCAATTATAATTCATTCATCAAAGTTTAATACTGAACTTGGAACAGAAACATCGTAGTAAGAAAAGTATCCCTGACATTGTCCCTCTTACTGCTATTTAGATGATTATTGTGTAGACGAAAAATTGTTAGGAAGACAAGGATTCTAGAATGAAACTATCTCTGTTTTTATATTTTGCATCAGGGTTTTGTGATTTAATATGTAGCAATGTGACTACAAATCTATGTCACCAGTCACTTTTACTAATATGTATGAAATAGGTCAGAACAAGTGGTAATAGTTTACTTTTTCATTATGTGCTGATAACATTTGCCCTTCTTATTCTTTTTTCACACAAGTCAAAGAATATTCAGAATAGTAATAAAAGGCAACTGGATAGAATGTCTACCCTGCAATTTGAAGGTTTTTATCGATACATTTTGGAGTAGGAATGGCAACCCAACCAGTGTTCTTGCCAGGAAAATGCCGTGGACAGAATTGCCTGGCTGATGGCAGTCCACAGCATCACAAAGAGTCAGACATGACTGAGGGGCAGCATGCACATGCATTGATGCATTTTGTGTGCCTCATATACTCATCTCCTTTTGTGATCTTAGATACTTAAATATTCTCCTGAGGATTCTACAAATATTCCTTTATGTAGAATCTTTTTTCCATAGAGGTCTTAACACTTTGAATTTTGAGGTCTATAACAGAGGAAAAAAACAATCTCTATCCAATATAAGCCAGTTGTAGAATTTGAATATAGATATTTAGCTTAATTACTTTTTAAAATTTTATCTTAAATTCATATATATATATATTTGATGGTCCTTGGTGGTATATCCACATTCCTACTGACAGAAGCATTTATATTTGGTCCCATTCTACCATGAACCCAATATCTTGAGCTAGTTTTCTGTATCTAGAAAAATGAACAAAGTGAGTTTGGGCGTGCTCTTATCATTATTTGCCATTTTCATATATACCTTTCTAAACCAGGAATGCACATAGAAAGGAAATAGAGGAAAAATAGGTGAAAGGCAGTCAAAGAGAAAGAAGAGTTATTGTCCCTATGATCTTCAAAGTAATGCAACCCTTTTTGCATACAAAGTCAGTAGACTAACATAGTTCCATCTGTCACATGTTTCTGTAATATAGTGTTCATTATAGTCATCCTCATAGTTGCAAAGGTTATTCAATACATGTGTTTTGTGTTACAGTGAAAACTCAACTGGGGCAGGATTCATGCTACATTATTCATCCCTATATGCCTAGCACCTGCATATGTATATGTAGTGATTAGAATCTATCACCTGTGTGTGTACATGTAATAATAGTAAAAAAGGATTCATACATGACTCTCAAACCTGGGTCTCCCACATGGCAGGCAAATTCTTTTAAATCTGAGCCATCAGGGAAGCCCTTATATCTTTATTCAATAGGAAAAGATATATAGCAAAACATTAGAATACCACATACCAAATGTTGTACTAGGGTATCTGCTGTGTGCTGTGACTCCGAACAAGAAGGATCCTGTGTATCTCTGTGACAGTCAAAGAAAAGTGTACAAAGTCAGGGAAAGATGAGCAGCAGATTATCTTTTTGTGAGGATGTTCAACCAGAAAATTGGAGAAAGTATGAAAGCAGGGCTCTCCAGAGAAATAGAACTTCATAGTTTGTACTAATGGAATGTTAGTATACAGTCTGAGAAGTCTGTGATATGTTGACGAAAGGAATTTTATGACATCATTAGGAACTGAGTTTGTATTCTGTAGATTTATTGTTTTGTTTTAGTCACTAGGTCATATCTCTTTTGCCATGCCAAGTCTGTAGCCCACCAGGCTCTTCTGTCCATGGGATTTCCCAGGCAATAATACTGGAGTGGGTTGCCATTTCCTTCTCCAGGGGATCTTCCCCACCCAGGGACTGAATCTGCATCTTCTGCATTGACAGCTGAATTCTTTACCACTAAGCCACCAGGAAAACCCGTTCAACAGCTTTAGAGCACCACTAAAAATGTTTAAGCAAGAAAATGATGTTCATAGATTTCCGGTGTGGAAAGATCACAAGTTATCATGGGGAAATGATCATGTATAGCACTCATTTACTGTTCTGTGATTAAACATTATGAGCTGGTAATTTGTTTTCAAGATGAGATTAATCTCCTTTAATTTTTATGATTATCACTTGTTTATATGCCTATCAAATTGAGATTTTTTTGATAGGATACTTTCAAAATAAAATGCAAAGAATGATGACTGTAACTTTACATTAGTTTAGCTTTTATCTAACAGGAAATCTGAAATGGGTCCCATGGACTGTTTAGTTGCTATGTATATTAAATACTTCCTTTTAAATGTATTATAATTATTGCATATAGATTAAAGATATATCATTTAGGTTCATAAGAAATAACTGAAGGTAAATTTGCAGGTATGCGTGATCAGCTGTTAAGTGATTAATATTTTATTCATGCATGTAAATATTATATTTGGTCTTCCCAGGTGGTGTTAGTGGTAAAGAATCCACCTCCCAATGCACGAGACACAAGAGATGCAGGTTCAGTCCCTGGATCTGGAATATCCCCTGGAGGAGGGCATGGCTTCCCATTCTAGTATTATTGCCTGGAGAATCCCATGGACAGAGGAGCCTGGTGGGCTATAGTCCATAGGGTAGCAAAGATTCAGACATGACTGAAGCAACTAAGCACACACTCTTGCACAAATGAGTGTGCCAGGTATTCTACTAACAAAGCAGAAATGACCCCGTCTTTATGAAATTTACAGCCTGTTACTGTAAATGAGCATTAAACAAATAGTCACAAATTATTTTTAATTACAAACTGAGACAAGTTCTATAGAGGAAAAGAACAGTGATGCTATGGTATTGTATAACAGCACTGTTGACTGAATACAGCATAAAACTGGAGAATAGCAATGTAAAACTGAATCTGAAATGTAAATATAAAATTTAACTTAACACTTCTTTAAAACAAATATGAGACAGGCAGTGTCCTAAGAAATAATAAAACCCATCTTTTACTGAGAAAAAAGACTCTAAGAAAATGTGGCCTAGTTCCAATATTATTGGAAGATTTTATCATGGAAATAATGGTAAAAAGAAATAAAGCTCTAAAAGCATCCAAAATATGTTGTGCATTTAGGGCACCCAACTCTCATCTCAGCATAGGAAGCAGGGAGCAATTTCATAAAATATAACTGCCAGCAGCACTGTAATTTAAGAACGAAAGCTGATGATTCCAGCAGATAGCCTCAGATCTTTTGTGCTAACAGTTCTTTTACTTATTAAGGCACTGACCAAGGGACACCTCTGACAGCTGATGGATGGCATAAAGATGTATGAACTTGCTTATCATCCTAACTTATCCCAGATGGTCAACACTAAAAGTGTGAAACTCATATGTTTATGAACTCTATGTGTTCTACTGAATTTAATAAGAAACTAAGAAGATGTCAACATCAGGAGTTATACCTTAACATATTTTGACTATATCATAATGGATTTTTATAACTGATTCAATGTTTCATTCAAAAAACATTGTTAAATGCTTACTTTGTGAAAGTACTGTGCTAGATGCTGGGTGAAAAAAGATGAATAATGGATGGTTGATTACCTATAACTGACAGGTAGCCTGATGTTTTAAGTCATTATTTAAAGCACTTCAAGTATTTGAGTATGTGTCTTAGAAATATTTATCATATTAAACACCTTCAAAGAAGAGGAATAATTAAGGAATTATTGAAACTTTTTGAGTCGAATCATTGAAATTATATATACTTAGTGAATATAGTATAGTCACATACCCATACCATGTGTAAGTTACTATACTTCAGAAAGTGCACAGTATCTTGGAGAAATGACATGCTATGCTAGAGGAAACCTAAACTTATGAGTAGTCTATTTCATACAAATATCTTCCCAGATCCATAGAGAACAAATACCAGGATGTTACCTAAATCTCTGTAATACACAGCTCATAACATCATTATGATGAGTTGAATAACTATGAAATATAAAACAAAGGACACTAAACTCCTTTAGAAAGTGGACCGTGGGCATTTGTTATTATGAGAAACATAAATACCTAGCCAGCCTCTTATAATTTTAACAAAATATTTAAAGGATCAAGGTACTATTAGGAAAAATAAAGACAGTGTATTTTCCCCCAGAAATGGTTTCATCAGTTTTGATATACAGTTCAGTTCAGTTCAGTCACTCAGTCGTGTTTGACTCTTTGTGACCCCATGAATCGCAGCACGCCAGGCCTCCCTGTCCATCACCATCTCCCAGAGTTCACTCAGACTCACATCCATCAAGTCTGTGATGTCATCCAGCCATCTCATCCTCACTCATCCCCTTCTCCTCCTGCCCCCAATCCTTCCCAACATCAGAGTCTTTTCCAATGAGGAAACTCTTTGCATGAGGTGGCCAAATTACTGGAGTTTCAGCTTTAGCATCATTCCTTCCAAAGAAATCCCAGGGCTGATCTCCTTCAGAATGGACTGGTTGGATCTCCTTGGTTTGATATACAGGTAGATTTAAACAACTCATAACAATTATCACTCATTGTGATGTGGATACTTATGAGCTGATGCTTCATGAAGCATATGAAGAGAAGAAAAAGAACATACAAAAAATATGTGACTTGATCAGTAGTCCTGTGAAGTGTAAAATCAAAGCCAAGATCTAACAAGAAACAGCTTATTTTTGACAGAGAGAGCTCATGTAGTAACAGTAGTAATTACTGTTATTGAAGGCAGTGCTTTTCAAATTGAGATTAAAACAAAATAATTGATGGGAACATTAATAGATAGGAAGGAAAAAGTTCTTCAGTAAAACAAATGTAATCATTTAAGACATTTTTAAACTTTATTCTTCATTGGAGAGATAGCAGCCTTTTATTTTGCTCATGTAGAATGTATATTTACACCAAATATATATTTGTTATGGGGTATTCTTCAAGCTTATTTGAGCAATGAATTCTTTAAAAGTGAAACACAGATGTACACTTCCCAAAAAAGAAGTGTATGGGGAAAATCCAGTTTAGGAAATATTGTTATAATAAGTTTTAGAAAGAGATTTTTTTTAAGAAAGAAAGAGTGATTTTCCCCTCCCTGATCTTAGTAATCGATTAAAGCATGAAGAAGCCTAATTTGAAAGTAAAGACATTTTTGGCAGGATGGAGGGGAGATTGCTGGTATATGGATATTTTGATTTTAAAGTATTTCACTAAAGCATGATAGGTATTAGAAAATTTGGTATGCAACCTTTATTTTTTTTTATTTTTTTAGTTTAATGCTTATTCCATTTCACAGTACTGTATTGGTTCTGCCATACATTGACATGAATCAGCCACAGGTGTAGACGATCTCCCCATGTTAAAGCCCCCTCCCACCTCCCTTCCCTGCCCATCCCCCCGGTTCATCCCATACACCGGCCCCAAGCATCCTGTATCCTGTATTGAACATAGACTGGTGCTTCATCTCCCATATGATTTTATACATGTTTCATTGTCATTCTCCCAGATCTTCCCACCCTCTCCCTCTCCCTCTGAAGCCAAAAGTCCGTTCTATACCTCTGTGTCTCTTATATTGTCTCACTTTCAGGGTCATCATTACTGTCTTCTAAATTCCATATATATGTGTCAGTATACTGTATTGGTGTTTTTCTTTCTGGCTTACTTCACTCTGTATAATCGGCTCCAGTTTCATCCATCTCATTAGAACTGCGTCAAACTTATTCTTTTTGAGGGCTGAGTAATACTCCATTGTGTATATGTACCACAGCCTTTTTATCCATTCATCTGCTGATGGACATCTAGGTTGCTTCCAAGTCCTGGCTATTATAAACAGTGCTGCAATGAACATTGGGGTACATGTGTCTCTTTCAATTCTGGTTTCCTTGGTGTGTATGCCCAGCAGTGGAATTGCTAGGTCATAAGGCAGTTCTATTTCCAGGTTTTTAAGGAATCTCCACACTGTTCTCCATAGTGATTGTACTAGTTTGCATTCCGACCAACAGTGTAAGAGGATTCCCTTTTCTCTACACCCTCTCCAGCATTTATTGCTTGTAGAAAATCCCATAGACTGAGGGGCCTGGTAGACTGCAGACCATGGGGTCGCTAAGAGTCGGACACGACTGAGTGACTTCCTTTTCACTTTTCACTTTCATGCATTGGAGAATGAAATGGCAACCCACTCCAGTGTTCTTGCCTGGAGGATCTGAGGGACGGCGGACCTTGGTGGGTTTCTGTCTATGGGGTCTCACAGAGTAGGACACGACTGAAGCAACTTAGCAGCAGTAGCAATAAGTATCTGGGAACCCTGTGTTGAAATTTCCACAGTTTTTAATAAAACTTGAACTGAAAATTATCTTTTCATACTTGATGTTACAATTTTTCAAATCTTTTTGTCAAACTTGTTTCTTCACAAGTTACCTGTTTGCCCTCTTAAGCATTTGAGGATTGACTTTTAGATGCAAAAGCATATGTTATATTAGACATATTTACAATTTCCTCAGTAGTTTTCTAATCCAGCTTAAGAGCCCTGTTGCAAAAGTACTCATCTTCCTTGAAGGCAACCTTATGGTACATAACCCCAGCTTTTCACAGCTGCCACTCCATGGCCTCATAGTTCTTGGCTTGACCTTGAATCTTGAACCTTGAGGCTAGGTTCAAACTTGAGCAAAACTTAAACTCTAACTAATGGTTGTTCACTTCATTAGAGCTAAGTGCATGATTATTCATGTTGAAAAGAAGATAAAAGATACTTTTATTCATTGATCTCAATATCTCCTTGAAATTTTTCAACTAGATAAATTTTCAAACCACTTTTGACTTTATTGGTATCTGCTAGAAATGCTTCCCAAGGAACATCAAATAACACACCAAAGAAGTAATGTCATTATTGATGAATTATTAGTTTTTAAAATAAGTCAGTAATAGATGGCAAAGCAATGCAGTGATTTAGTGTCATCAATTGTATTATCTGTATTATTTCACCCTGTTAAAAACTCAAACTGAGGTATATTAGTTTTTTAGCTTCTATTTGAATTGATCTCTATTTACATATTATGTTTACATTGGAAAACACGTGTGAGGAAGTCTGCTAGCAACAGGACATTTTCATATTTACAGTAAGTTCTGGAGATAAACCCAACCAGCAAGAAATCAAGATGTGTCCATCATTTGTTGAAAACTGATTTACTTTTTTTAAATCTGTGCCTTATTTTGAGAATGTAATAGAGAATATGGCATTTGAAAATATTAGAGTAAACATCATTATGTAATTCAGGAGTTTTGGGAATTGGCAATAAAATAATACTTTCAATTTTGCTTAGGATGAAAAATGACCTGCCTCAAACTATTACTTAAATGGATCAAGAATTTTCCATATTTCAAAGTCTACTTTTCATGTCAGTATCCTCCAAACATTTGTTTATAATTGTACTTTCAGGATATATCTTTATATTAGCCACTTATGGTCATTTATATAAGTACTAAAAGTACAAAATTTGTTTCAGATGCTATTTTTCCAATGGAAGGATATATTTGATAAGCTAAAATGATTTTTTCTCAATCAATGTTTATTTTACCCAGGACATACATGATTAATCAGAATTGTAATTCAGAGTACAGATGACTTAAAAGCTGGTTCTAGACTAGATGTAATGAATTAATAAAAACTGGTTAGCCAAACAAGATGACCTTCATTTATATTTTTTAAATACATGCCAGAGGAGACCAAAAGCACCCCATTGTTACTCTTACAGTATGTTAGAGTTTATAATCTACTTAGGAAAATAGGTCACATCTTAAAAGGTAAATAATAGTGATATTTAATGACCTAAGCTGAGTCTCCAGTAAATGATCAAGGTAGAAAATAGTATGGACTAGGCTAATCCATTGAAATTTGAAGGGCTAAGAGGAAGACTTTAAACTGAGCATCTTCATTAGAGTAGTATTTGGAAGAGGACAGAGGAAGGAAACTAAGGAGAAGAAATTATCCTACCATAATTAGATTTTGCACAGTTAAATTAATTAGTTCTAATTATAGGAATGGCTAATGCACCTTTTAGGAAGATAGTGAAAAAGATATATAGAAGACATGTACTTAAACATTTCTTCTACATAAACTGAGGATTATGTTAAGGAAACAGCTTTCTACCTGGACTTGGTGTATCTTCACTTCAACTTTTCAATAAGGTACTAACTCTTCATGATTTTTCTTGTATAGACTTGCCTATTCTTGCTAAAAGAGCAGTGCTGAATTAGTCCTGTTATACTGATCAAGTAAAAAGAAGACATGTAGTGCTGTTCTTTATGGGGCAAAATAGTTTCCAGATCAGGTTTTCAATTGCTTTTAGCAAAAATAATCTTTAGGTGTAGATGCAGGAATATTTTAATCAAGACAAAAACACAGAAAACATGGAGTGCAAGCTGAAATCAGTACATTTCTACAAGCAGAAAAAAACACTTATGTATGAATTTGTGCAGAAAACTGTAATGTGCAGTGTTTGGGAAAAATTAGAGTTTAGGAATGATTAAACACTAATAACAGACTATTTTCTGGATGAGAGAAAGCAATAAGACTGATCCTCTGGGACAGATGTTGAAAGATGCATATAGTTCAGTATTATTCCATGCTTTGGGGCAACCAATTAGAAAAGTTATTACTTATCATATAACACTAATGCAGATGAACATCTACCCCCATTAGCATAGATACTAAACCTCATTTATACTGTTGCTTACAATGAAAATAATGTTTCTTTCCAAAGTGTAAAATGATAAACAAACAACCAAAAAAAATCTTACAAGGTGTCACCATGATTTTTGAATGATCCAAGTCTGTACAAACCGTTACTTTTGGTATTCATCTCAGATAACAAATATAAATCATTACTATTTGCAAAATGTTAACCGCTCCTTCCAGCTGAGCTATTTCAAATCATAAAAGATATTGCTGTAAAAGTGCTGCACTCAATATTTTAGGAAATTTGGACAACTCAGCAGTGGCCACAGGACTGGAAAAGGTCAGTTTACATTCCAAGTCAGTTTACATTCCAAGTCAGTTTACATCCAAAGAAAAGCGATGCCAAAGGACACTTAAACCACCACATAATTGCACTCATCTCACACACTAGCAAAGTAACACTCAAAATTCTCCAAATTAGGTTTCAGCAGTACATGAACTGAGAAATTTCAGATGTTCAAACTATATTTAGAAAAAACAGAAGAACCAGAGATCAAGATGCCAACATGTGTTGGATCATAGAAAAAGCAAAAACATTCCCCTAAAAATCTGCTTCTCTTTCATTGACTATGCTAAAGCAATTAACTGTGTAGATCAAAATAAACTGTGGAAAATACTTCAAGAGATGGGAATACTAGACCACCTTACATGCTTCCTGAGAAATCTGCATGCAGGTCAAGAAGAAACAGTTAGATGAAAATGGAGCACTGGACAGGTTCCAAATTGGGAAAGGATACATCAAAGTTGTATATTGTCAACTCGCTTATTTAACTCATATGCAGAGTATAACATGCAAAATGCCAGACTGGATGAAGCACAAGCTGGAAACAAGATTACAGGAAGAAATATCAATAACCCCACATACGCAGATGACACCACAATTATGGCAGAAAGCAAAGAGGAACTGAGGAGCTTCTTGATGAATGTGAAAAAGCTGGGTTAAAACAACATTCAAAAAATGAAGATCATGGCACCTGGTCCCATTGGTTCAGTTCAGTTCAGTTGCTCAGTCGTGTCCGATTCTTTGCAACCCCATGGACTGTGGCTCTCCAGGCCTCCCTGTCCATCACCAACTCCTGGAGTTTACCCAAACTCATGTCCATTGAATCAGTGATGCCATCCAACCATCTCATCCTCTGGCATCCACTTCTCCTCCTGTCTTCAATCTTTCCCACCATCTGGGACTGCTCCAGTAAGTCAACTCTTTGCATAAGGCAACCAAAGTATTGGAACTTCATCTTCAGCATCAGTCCTTTCAATGAATATTCAGGACTTCCTTTAGGATTGACTGGTTTAATCTGTTAGTCCAAGGGACTCTCAAGAGTCTTCTCCAACACCATAGTTCAAAAGCATCAATTCTTTGGCACTCGGCTTTTTTTAATAGTCCCGCTATCACATCCATATATATCTACTAGAAAAAACAAAAGCAAACAAACATAGCTTTGGAACTTCACTGTTCATGTATAGCTGAAGCCTGGCTTGGAGAATTTTGGGCATTACTTTACTAACGTATGAGATGAGTGCAAATGTGCAGTAGTTTGAGCATTCTTTGGCATTGCCTTTCTTTGGGTTTGGAATGAACACTGACCTTTTGCAGTCCTGTGGCCATTGCTGAGTTTTCCAAATTTGTTGGCATATTGAGTGCAGCACTTTCACAGCATCACCTTTTAGGATATGATAGCTCAACTGGAATTCCATCACCTCCATTAGCTTTGTTCATAGTGTTGCTTCCTAAGGCCCACTTGACTTCGCATTCCAGGATGTCTGGCTCTAGGTGAGTGATCACACCTCCTTAATTATCTGGGTCATGAAGATTATTTTTGTACAGTTCTTCTTTATATTCTTGCCATCTTTTCTTAATATCTTTTGCTTGTGTTAGGTTCATACCTTTTCTGTCCTTTATTGTGCCTATCTTCGCATGAAGTGTTTCCTTGGTATCTCTAATTTTCTTGAAGAGATCACTATTCTTTCCCATTCTGTTATTTTCCTGTTTCTTTGCACTGATCACTGAGGAAGACTTTCTTATCTTTCCTTGCTATTCTTTGGAACTCTGCATTCAAATGGGTATATCTTTCCTTTTCTCCTTTGCTTTTCACTTCTCTTCTTTCCACAGCTATTTTTAAGGACTCCTCAGACAGCCATTTTGCTTTCTTGCATTTGTTTTTCTTGGGGATGGTCTTGATCCTTTTGTCCTATATAATATCACAAACCTCCATCCATAGTTCATCCAGTCCCATCACTTCATGGAAATAGATAGGGAAACAATGAGAGACTTTATTTTCTTGGGCTCCAAAATCACTGCAGATTGTGACTGCAGCCTTGAAATTGAAAGATGCTTACTCCTTGGAAGAAAAGCTAGACAGAATATTAAAAAGCAGGGACATTACTTTACCAGCAAAGATCCATATTGTCAAACCTATGGTTTTTCAGTAGTCTTGTATGGATGTGAGAGCTAGACTATAAAGAAAGCTGAGTGCCACAGGACTGATGCTTTTGAGAAGACTCTTGAGAGTCCCTTGGACAGGCAGGAGACCAAACCAGTCAATCCTAAAGGAAATCAACCCTAAATATTCATCGGAAGGACTGGTGCTGAAGCTGAAGCTTCAGTACTTTGGCCACCTTATGTGAAGAACTAACTCATTGGAAAAGACCCTGATGCTGGGAAAGATTGAAGACAGGAGGAGAGGGGGATGACAGAGGATGAGATGGTTGACCGATGACAGACTAACTTGATGGACATGAGTTTGAGCAAGCTCCAGGAGTTGGTGATGGAAAGGGAAGCCTGGCATGCTGCAGTCCATGCAGTCACAAAGAATTAGACATGACTGAGTGACTGAACTGAACTGAACAGAGCTTGTTAATCATGACTGCTTCAAATTGTTGCAACTTAATCATGGGAAATACTATTTTTTGCACAACTTTCCTGAAAACCAAGGTTACCATTTTGTCAATGCTCTGTTTTCAGTGTTGAACAATTTCTAGCCATTAACTAAATATCCTTGCCCTCTCTGCATTTCTTTTTGTAGATTTCTACTTACCATTTATTATTTTCCCAGTTTTCTGAATTGAGTTTGCATTTAGCAAGATATATTTTCCTCTTTCAAAACAAAATGTATTTTAACCATCAAAATCAGAAAGGCAGCCACCTCTATTTATTTTGTTAAACTTGTATTTTATGCCATTTCCAGTTGATTTTTCCTGCTGAAAATAAATACTGGCATATTGCACAGTGTTTGGAAAGAGTTCTGTTCTTTCATCATGTTAACCTTTTAATTATGAAATTCTGGTTTCCTGGAAAGCATTAACAAACCCTCTCTTTTCTTAGGTTCTCCATATAGAGACAAAATCACCATAGCAATTCTTCAGCTGCAAGAGGAAGGCAAGCTGCACATGATGAAGGAGAAGTGGTGGAGGGGCAATGGGTGTCCAGAGGAGGAGAGCAAGGAGGCCAGTGCCCTGGGGGTTCAAAATATTGGTGGCATCTTCATTGTTCTTGCAGCCGGCTTGGTGCTCTCTGTTTTTGTGGCAGTGGGAGAGTTTTTATACAAATCCAAAAAAAACGCTCAATTGGAAAAGGTAAATGTCACTTTTTTGCAACTTAAAACAATTGTTGTTATAATAAAGCCAACTATTTTTTATCTTGCCAACCAAGGGTAATACTTAGAACTGTGACTGTTAATGATCTTCTGTCACTCGTTATATATCAAAGGTTCATAGAACTCAGGATTAGCTTTATGCTTTTAATTTAAAGGTAATATTTTTAATGAACTGTTTCAGAACCAGCAACTATTTTCCCTCTTATTAAAGTCTAAATTGGAAAAAGTTTTGCTGTTTGAATTTCACTGTGATTAGTTTATTGGAAGAATATAATTAATGAAGTAAAACTCAGAAACTGTTAAATGAAGAAAAAATTGTCTCTGCAGTTAAGTGCTGTAAGATATGATACTCACTAACAGTTTCAAGTTAGAGAGTAAATATAATTTTTATTTGAAGATTTTTGCTTCAATACATTTCTATTTGAAAAATCTCAAAGCGCATTGTGGAAATTTTAATGTATATTCTACATTAGTGAATATGTGAGAATATTGTGGGTGTCTTCTTTGCCACTTAATATTATTCTTTGTGCATCTTTTTTGTCTTGCA
>SJYC01013289.1:0-11418 GCA_006408675.1 Madoqua kirkii | reverse complement strand
CTATAATATCACATCATCAAAAATATAACACTCTCAATTACCAATTAGTTAACCTTAAGGTCAGTCTGTAGAGCTTAATATCTAATCTAATATCATTGATATACTGAAAAATATAATATCATAAATTTCACTCACCTGGGTCAAAATTCATCAGTTAAAAAGGGAAATAAAAGACACACTACACAATGCTCTTTCCACACTATTTAAATTACATTTTAACATATACCTTGCATATCAAGGCTTCCTTGGTGGCTCAGCAGTAAAGATTCCGCCTAATGCTGGAGATGCAGGTTTGATCCCTGGGTTGGGAAGATCCCCCAGAGAAGGAAATGGCAGCCCCCTCCAGTATTCTTGCCTGGGATATCCCATGGACAGAAGAGCCTGGCAGGCTACGTGTAGTCACAAGAGTTAGACGTGACTGAGTGACTAAACAATAACAATTATAGCCTTGTATCTCAGCTCATAATCTAGGGTTTTCATATATTAATACTTTAGAATAAATACTGTAGCTTCAGCCGCTATAATCACATTTCCATCAGGAGGAAAAGCAAAAGGAAATTTAAAAGGTCTTGTGCTTTCCTTGTAAGGATACATACCACAAGTTGTACATTAAGGTGGTAGAAATAATGATATGTTCACATTTAGCTGCAAGGTAAGCAGCCATGCGTCTAGGGGTTCTATTACCTTTAAAATATATAAAAAGATTTGAAGGGACATCTTTTGTCTTCAGTCAACAAAGGAAGCATTTGGTAATTTCTTTGCAGAATACCTTTCATTTAGTTATAGACAAAGACCTAGCTTACATTAACCATTCATTTGATTCCCAAGATATTCTTTCTCATTCTGTAAAAACCCAGACACCTTGATTAGAGTTGACTTTTTACTCTCTGCTTCACTACTATGAATCAATTAAACATGTACCCATTTGTTTATATTTAATAATTATTGAATCTACATTATAAACTAAGATTTGTGTTAGATGCTGGGTATGCAATATAATAAAAAAGAGACATGGTGCCTACTTTGGTAACCCAAAGTCTAGGAGACTGACCTTAATCAAATGTGTTAAATATATAAATACAATCTGAAAAGTGCTGTCACCAAGAAGTGTTCTTTTCTGTCAGATTCAGATGAATGAGGAAAATTCACTCACTTGATATCAAGTGGTACAGTTTAATAGTTGGAAATGTGAAAACTTGGATTTTATATATAAAGGATGCACAGGGAAGCATTTATTGATATAATGAAACACACTACTGGTTTGTGTCTTCTTCCCAGGACTACATAGCTTCTGTTGGCTTCAAACCATGGCACAAAGTAGGATTCTTCCAGGTCTGCAGAGCAAAAACTGAGATGTAAACTCTATTAGACCATTATCGTCATCCTGTTACTCAGGGTGGTGACGTCCACCTGTGAAACATGATACCATAAATGTACCTGTTTTTCTCTGACCTAAACTATTGCACTTATGTTGATTTTTTTGGTCTTCATTTAGGTACAACAGAATATGTTATCAGTGCTTTCTCTCTCTCTCTCTCTCTCTCTTTTTAAGGTTTCTTGTCTTTGTTTCATGGTAGAAATGAACAGTGACCTAACAATTTAACAATTGGTTTTGGAACACTGAGAACATTCTTGTTGAAAGAGGGTGAAATAGCCAAATTTTAAATATTTAGTTCTTGGCCAAATGTTGCTCAAAAATGAAACTTTTTACTAAGTATGTGCTTCTCATCATTCATATTTTTGCACAATCACCACTTCCTCAGGAAAGTCTACCCCAATTCTCTAGTCTAAGTAAGTGTTCTTTTATTATAAGCTCTCATAAACCACCATACAATTTCTTCCCATAACCACACTTCACTCTCTTTCACACAGATTATGGAAAGGAACTGTAGTGAGAACTTAAATACATTTTTAAAGTATTACTGTAGTCAAACTTGGGCAGATAACTCTTAGTCACTATTCAATCAATACACAGTGCAAGTGAGAATTCTCGGGGAGACAGAGGCATAGAAAGAGAAAGAACGAGTAAGACATTCCAGAATGTCTTCTGAAGCTTTCTTTTTAAACTGGAATTTACATTACTAAGACTTTTTATGTTTCTCCTAAGAGTTCTTTCTCATCTTTTTTTCTGTTTTTTTTTTTTTAATTTTTTTTACTGTATAATATTGACTGCACCTACTATAATTTGTTGTCCAGATAGTAGGTATTTTTTTTTCTTTTTAAGCTGCATATTATGCTGGTGTGTATATTTTTGCATTGTCATCTGGTACTGATCTGTTAAACTTTTTCTTGGATTGCACATCTGAGCAGCCTCAGGGTATGCCACTGTTCTGCTCTACAACACTGCCAAAGCCACTGTACCAATCAACATCTTAATCACCAATATGTAAGAAAAACTGATAATCCATTCCCTTTCACACTCTGGGATTCTGTCATATTTTTAAAACATTTTGCTTTTCAAATGTGCCAAATGTCATTGTCATTTTCCTCTTGATTAGTAGAACTTTTACCTTCCCCTATGTGTATTCACATTCCTTGAAATGTCTAGCTACTCAGGTCTTTTACCAAGGTTTCTATTGAATTATTTTTCTTAATTTCTAGAAGTCTATACAGCAATGATGTTATGTAATCTATTATTTGACTTTATTTTCTGGAAACACCTCTTCCCTATTTGTTATCGATGTATTTTTCACTTTTCTTAAAGGCTGTTTGATAAAGAGAGGTTGCTAATCTTAATTTTGCCAAATTTATCCTTCTGTTACTCTATTATTAGTACTTGTGGTACCGTGTTTAAGAAATGTTTTCTTTGGTGATAACAATGCAGTATCATTGTTCATATTCATCTATGTGTTTTTCTAAAAATTTTAGCTTTGTTTTATACTTTTAGTAAATTCAGATGTGTGCTTTCCCCTGCTCCTACCTGTATAACTATTTTACTCCTAAATTTGTCACGTGGTGTCTTCTCTCAGTGGTCTGCTATACTGCATCTGGAACATATTAGGATTTCCTATAAGCATCCATCCTTTTCTAGATTTTATATTTAATTATTTCAGATTCTTTATCTTAATAAATTTCTTGTCGTATCACAAAATTTCAAAATCAACCATTCAAGATAAACATACATACACATTGGAACTTAAATCAGAATGAAATCAAATCTTTGTATCAATTTGGAAAGAATTTATTTCTAACTCATAGTCATATATTTGTCTTTAATGTTCTTTACAGCTTTTGCTTACAGTTCTCACACACTTATTTATTCTCATGGATTATAGTTTTTGTAACTATTATAAATGATGTCTTTTAAAAATTCTATTATATTGTATGTTACTTGTACATAGAAATGAATATATATGTATAATATATATATATATAATCTTATGTTCAATATATCTTACATTCAACCACCTTGCTAAATTCTCCTTTAATTTCATTCTAGGTTGTTTTGTATTTTCTGATGTAAACAGCCACATGAAATGCAAATAATGAATGTCTTCCTCTTCCTTCTGTTTTTCAATTTCTTCATGTCTTATGGAGCTGTCTGTGACCTCCAATACAATGCTGAATATACTAGGTGGCAGTAGACATCTTTGTGTTTTTCTGACTTTAAAGGAAATGTTCCAACCTCTTATGACCTTATTCATTTTTCCTCAGTCTTCCTAAATTACTGCTTAAATCATGATCTTCATTTAAAAATGTCCCTCTCCCCTTACCACTTGTCTAGATCTCCACTTACATTTCGAAGATTGTTGATGTTCAAGTTACAAAGATACAGTATACTACCTGAACTATATTCTGTTCTCTGGGGCAGACTTTGTAGTGGAGCTACAAAAGTAAACAAGTAAATGCCCTCAGAGATTTTGAATTCTTTGTGTATGCACACACCGAAGCTGGATCCTTATTATATTTTGCGAGTACTTTCTACCTAGCTTTTCCATTTTTCCAGTATTTTGCTTTTTAATTCACTCCTCACACCCCCAATAGAGGTTTTCTTCTGTTTTTTGTCTGTTTGTTTGACAAAATAGACCTGATAAATAATGTGTTTGCTGCAAAGAGCAAAATAGTCTTTGTTTTCTCTGTAACCTCCAACATAAACAGTAGCTTTTTGACCTGCCATTTAGACATTTTGAACTTACATAACACTGATTCTATACTGTCTTCTTAGCTCCATTTTCCTTGCTGCACCCAGAAACTCTGTGTTCCAAATCTGCATGCCTGCATGCATGCTCAGTCATGTCTCACCCTTGTGACACCACGCACTGTAGCTTGCTAGGTTCCAGGCAAGAATACTGGACTGGGTTGCCATTTCCTAATCCAGAGGATCTTCCCAACTCAGGGACCAAACCCGAGTCTCTGAAGTTTCCTGCTTTGGCAGGCAGATTCTTTACCACTGTGTCATCTGGGAAGCCATGTTCCAAACATACCAAATAATTAACAATTTTGCTGCAAAATTTCTCATTTTCTATGCTTTCTGTACCTGAAAGGTTCTTATCTCATTCTCCCTGTAAAAAAGTTCCTACTTATTTTTTATGGTCTCCTCACAAGTAGAAATTTATCTAAGTTGAAGTATCAAAGTTTTATTGACGTTTTCTAGGAGTTAGCATTAGTATCTTTCACATAGTAAGTGTTCAATTATTGAGATATATAAACTTTTCTTTCAGAAAAAAATTAATTTTGCAAAATTTCTCATTTTCTATGCTTTCTGTACCTGAAAGGTTCTTATCTCATTCTCCCTGTAAAAAAGTTCCTACTTATTTTTTATGGTCTCCTCACAAGTAGAAATTTATCTAAGTTGAAGTATCAAAGTTTTATTGACGTTTTCTAGGAGTTAGCATTAGTATCTTTCACATAGTAAGTGTTCAATTATTGAGATATATAAACTTTTCTTTCAGAAAAAAATTAATTTTTGTGTTATAGTCTGAACAAATTAAGCAAATAACTTTTAAAAGTTAGCTAAATTTCAGTAAGGGAAGTATAAAACTAGAATTTTAATATATTCTTATGGCCCTATTGGCAACAGACACAGAACTCACATACGTAGTTCCTTTATGATAGCTTTAAGTGCATAATGATGTTTTAGGGATTCCTTCCACATTGCCATGTTTGTATTTTGTTAATTATTCAGTCCTTCTTAAAGTAAATCCTATTTGTCATAAGTGTCAGTAATATTTCTGTTAAGGCTAGTTGAGAGTCTATAGATCATGATTTATGATTGACTTTCTTCTAAAGAAAATAACTTGAAGCATGTTAATTCCACAAATGTTTCCTCAAAAGTTATTGTATACCATTAACTAAGGAGTCGACAGCTAGCAAGGAGATTGGATTTTTCTGATAGAGGCTATGGTACAATGCATAGGCAAATGTTGCACAAATAATTAGATCAATATATTATTATATATTAAAACCAGTTACCCAGTAGAGTGAGTAAATACCATAACAGAGAGTGTAATTTACATTCATGAGTAAAGATTGTTCTTTGAGTAAATGAAATTTTAAGTTAAACTATGAAAATTGGAATTGAATAAGAAAAGAGAGTGAAGCTGAAAATTCTAGGAAAGGATAGTAATAAATAGCATGGGTCACAACCATTGTAAATCAACTAAACTCCAACATAAAACAAATTTAAAATAAATAACAAAATAAAATAAAATAATAAATAAATAGCATGTGTGAAAACACTGAGGCAAGGAGGATAAAAGACTGGTATAACCAAGGCACAGTGAGCAAGGAAAAGAATGACTTGAGAGTGAGACTGGCAGGTTAACATAGACTGGCTCATGAGAGGCTTTGATGCTCATGTAAAGAATTGTAGATGTTTAATACAGTCAGAAGAATTAAAAGTTTTTGAATAGAGGAGTTATGTGTTCAAATTCGAGATTTTCAAAGACAGTGTTGGCAGTTGTGTTTCCTGAAAAAGTATCCAATGACCCTTCAGGGCATGCATAAACCTGCAACCTTAAGATGTTGAAAATTCATGGATCTAAATACACAAAGACTTACTTTGCTGATTTTCCCAGTAAAAAAAGAAAGAAAGAAAGAAAGAAAGAAATCTTATGTCTACTAGTAGAACAAATCCTTACTGATTATTCAATAAGAAGCTAGGAGGCAATGTCTTATGTGTTGTTCTCTTTCACATTATTTGTTTTTGTGTCTGTTGAAAATTTTCAAGGCTCAGACTTCCAATAAATATTTGTTGAAAAAAATAATGCATCTCAAAAAATAACAAGGCACTAATTAATAGTCAAAAATCTATTGGAAAAGAATGATTGGAGGGATGAAGGAAGCTGTTTTGGAGATCTGATTATAATGAGATGTTCGGAGAGTCAAGTTGAACATTAAAAATGAAAAATAAGTAGTATTATGAAAATATAATATGAAATATTAAATACTAAACCAGTAATAAGATCATATAGAAAGATGGGAGAAAACATGGGTTACTGTGAATCTTTTAACTTTTAATATTGAACTATGGACTGAAAGGAAAATCTAGAAATCATTTAGAGACCCTGCCTTTCTTCTTTCTTTCTCAACACACTCATCCTCCATGGATATTTTATACAACAACCTCATTGCTTATGTTAGTTACTAATGATATTTCAGTGACTCTCATATTTATATCAAGCCTAGAATCATCCTCTGATTGCCAGACATCTCTATGTAACCAACTAGACATCTAGGGATTTCTTCCAAATCTCCCTCTGTATTTCACATCCTGATCAGAATCATGGCTAAGCATCCTACTAGATGCTGAAAAACTGAAATCAAGTATATTACAATAAACAGCTCAAAATTGTTTGTAAAGGGTGCTCTTTCAGAGGATTTTATGACCTTGTTGAGAATGTGTGGGTGTGTGCTAAGTTGCTTCAAACTCTTTGTGACCCTATGGACTCCAGGCTCCACTGTCAATGGGATTCTCCAGGCAAGAATCCTGGAGTGGGTTGCCATGCTCTCCTCCAAGGGAATCTTCCTGACCCAGGGATTGAATCTGGGTCTCTTATGTCACCTGCTTTTTGTCACTAGCACCACCTGGGAAGCCCTAGGAGGTTGGGAAAAATGAACAGGGAATCTCCTCAAGAGATTGGGCATAAGCTGCTAGTGGAACCTCTAGTGGAACCTAGTGGAACCTCTGTGACAAAGTATACTTGAGGTGGGAAGGCTTGCCAATAGGGGGATATGTTTAAATATGGAAAAGAGGAACACTTTTTTGATGTTAAAGAGGAAAAGAGTTCACCTCACTCAGAAAACTGTGAAAGTTTAAAAAGTGTCCAAAGGTTACCTTTCAGGTTATAAATACATCAAGGAAGAAAGAACCTAAAGATATGTCATTCTGAGACATTTCTACTTACCCATTAGACAGTGGGCAGGCACTGAAACATTAATGGAATGATTTGAGTATACTGGCATTTTAGGGAAAAGACATCACTTCAGTGGCAGGATGAGAACTGGTTTGAAGGAAACTTAGATTGGAATATTAAAAGAAAACAACAACAAAAAGAAACGGATGATTGTAATTGTTGTAAGGAAAGGGGTGGGGAGAAAGACAACACAATATAACAAAAAAGCCAGTAGATATGAGGATGACCAAATTTGATCAACTTCCAGAGAAATTAAAGGATTAAAAAGTCAAAAGATATAATTGCCTGTGGAGAAAAGGTAAAGGATTAATCAAAAATGACTCCCTCAGGTTTCTGGCTTGGTAGCAGCATCAAGGATTGTATCTTATAATAGGATAAGAGAACATAGGATCAAAGGGATTTATGACTTATCTTTCACACCATTCTCCATTACCCCATACTCAATTATATTAACCTCTACTATTAGCTGTATTAACTTCTCTTCCTAAATATTTTTTTTCATTCCTCCAGTGATTATTTAATGATGTAAATGTACTTGAGCTAACATACTAAGTTATATACTCGAGCTAACATATTAAGTGTTAGCCCCTATCTCTAACAAACTTGTAAGCAAATGTCCTCCTGACTATTTTTGAATTTATATTCTTTCCAGTACCTTTAATACTACCTTACTTCATACTGGGTATGTTAACTATTTTTTTGCCCCTCAATCTCACCTTCCCTTAAATAACTCTCAAAATTTCTGAGAGAATCACCTTTTGAAAGCAGCTAAAACTATTTCCAGTATAATACTAACAGTGTTTCTCCATTTTTTGACAGTGATATTCTTATACTAACAGTCTATATCTCTGTTTTCTTTGCATTTCGACCTTCTACTGTGGGGTGACAAATGTTACTTATACAAATGTTTTTGAATGAGTGAATGAATGAGTGAATTCATGAATAACTAACAGAAATACATTCAGTTGGAGTTTTAGAGACACCAGTGAGAAAAGACGAAAGAGTGTGGTTCCACAAGACTTTGATCTTTTCATTACAGTTCAAAATCTAGTCACAAGTTTTGAAAGTCCAGAATTTTATTTTATCTGTATTAGAGTTGTTGATCTCCACAGAATTGTGATTTCAGAAGTGGTACCTGTAAACTAAGGTGACATATCCTTACAAATACAAGTTTCTACACTATGTACAAATGTATAAAGCCATCATTTGGATCAGGACTGTCCAATTGAGCTCTCTGTATTGACTGAAATGCCATAGACCTACACTATGCCATAAAGTAGCCCCTAACTTCACGTAGTTATTGACCACTGATATGTGCAACTGACAAAACTGAATTTTATTTAATTTTAATCGTGTTAAATATGTGTAAACAGTAACAGCTAACTTGTGGTGACTTTACTGTGCAGTGCAACTTTAGAATAAGGAAATTCTTCTTTTTTTCTTTTTCTAATTAAGCTTTAAATAAATTTATTGGAGTGCAGTTGTTTTAAAAGATTGTGTTACTTTCTGCTCTACAGCAAAGTGCAATATCTATAAATATATCCACTCTTTTTTAGATTATTTTCTCATATAGGTCATTATAGGATATCGAGAAGAGTTCCTTGTGCTAAAAAGTAGGTCCTTATTAGGTGAAAGTTTTCTCCCAAGTCATTTATTGAATCTTATCTAAATTTAGTATAAAATTATATGTATTTTTCACTTTATGTTTTGCTTATGCATCTGGTTTGCCTTTGTCTTTTTAAAAAAATCATATCTAATAAAATGAAATTGGATCTCTTTCACTGCCTCTGCTGCCAATCTCAGTTGCAGAGAATCTCTAGTATTAAGCATTATCTAGTCCAAAGCTCTGTATCTGGCTCTCAACTCTAGATTCCTACCCCTAGCAGCCAAACCTTTTTCACATGTGGATTCTTATTGTGCTGGTCAGCATTACCCCAAAATGACTATTCAGTTCAGTTCAGTTCAGTTCAGTTCAGTTCAGTTCAGTAGCTCAGTCGTGTCCGACTCTTTGCGACCCCATGGACTGCAGCACACCAGGCCTCCCTATCCATCACCAATGCCCGGAGTATACTCAAATTCATGTCCGTTGAATCAGTGATGCCATCCAACCATGTCACCCTTCTCTCTGGCCCTCAATCTTTCCCAACATCAGGGTCTTTTCAAATGAGTCAGTTCTTTGCATCAGGTTGCCAAAATATTGAAGTTTCAGCTTCAACATCAGTCCTTCCAATGAACCTGCAGGACTGATTTCCTTTACGATGGACTGGTTGGATCTTTGTGCAGTCCAAGGGACTCTCAGGCTCTCCTCCAATACCACAGTTCAAAAGCATCAATTCTGTGCTCAGCTTTCTTTATGGTCCAACTCTCACATCCGTACTTGACTACTGGAAAAACCATAGCTTTGACTAGACAGACCTTTGTTGGCAAAATAAAATCTCTGCTTTTTAATATGCTGTTTAGATTGGTCATAAATTTTCTTCCAAGAAGTAAGCATGTTTTAATTTCATGGCTGTATTCACCACTTGCAGTGATTTTGAATCCCCCCCTCCACCCCCCACCCCACAAAATAAAGTCTGTCACTGTTTCCATTGTTTCCCCATCTATTGCCATGAAGTGATAGGACCAGATGTCATGATCTTAGTTTTCTGTATATTCAGTTTTAAGCCAACTTTTAGACTTTCCTCTTTCACTTTCATCAAGAAGCTCTTTAGTTCTTCACTTTCTGCCATAATTGTGGTGTTCTACATATCTGAAGTTATTAATATTTCACCCAGCAATCTTGAATCCAGTTTGTGATTCATCCAGTCCAGTGTTTCTCATGATGTACTCTGCATATAAGTAAATAAACTGAGTGGCAATATATAGCCTTGAAATACTCCTTTTCTGATTTGGAACCAGTCTGTTGTTCCATGTCCAGTTCTAACTGTTGATTCTTGACCTGCATACAGATTTCTCAGGTAGCAAATCAGGTGGTCTGGTATTCCCATTTCTTTAAGAATTTTCCATGGTTTGTTGTGATCCACACAGTCAAAGGCTTTGGCATAGTCAATAAAGCATATACTTATGTTGTAACTTGAATAAAATAATTGTAAGTGTAACTAGAATATATGTCTGTTTGTCAGGTACTCTTTACCCTTTGAGAAAAACTACACAGGAAACCAATTTTTTTTAAGGAAGTGATATAGGACTTGCTGGTGATACAAAATTCAGATTATAGGTACTGAGTTTTGTGAATTTGAGCAGCTTGGAGTATCAAGTTATCTTTTTCCTCACACTTCATTGAAGATCTTCCTTCTGTGTGCCTGCCTCAGAAGAGAAAGAGTTCTACTAGCAGACAGCAGGTCGTCTCTTGGGAGAGGGCTTAAGGCACACAGATTTTAACGTTTTTGAGAACCTGCATTTTCTATGGTTCAGCTTTGCTAACATCCTTTCTCTTACACATATTTTCTCCTTTGAGGTAAAACAACTGTCACATCGTTTATTCTCAGTCTAGTTTCCAAGCCAGAAGGTGTCAGGTATCATCTTTATTTACAAGTTTCAAGTTCTTACGCTTTTCTATGGCTTTTGTCATGCTTACATACACAAAATTTCTCAATTGTTTCAACTTCGTTGAGTGAATAAATCATGGGACACTAGATTTAGTTTACCTGATGTGTCAAGTAAACAAATGATTTAACAAATAATTTAAGAGAAATATAAGCAGAAAATTAAGCTTCATCTGTGGGGAACTTCTATTCGCCCTCTTCATATTTACCTTTCCCATTTGTAGATACTAGATCCAATGCAATATTGTGAGCAATAGTTTAAGTTTTATCAAGATGGTCCAAATTCTCTACGAACCATAAATCTACACTTGGGAATAATTACCATTGATCTGGTCAGTAATTGGTGAAGAATATCATTATTATACATCTCAAATGTAAGTGACATCATAGTAGATTATAAAAAATGAATTTTATATTTAATAAATACAGTAATAAGGTTATTTCCCTAGAAATCTACTGCAATAAATTCCTAAAATTCTATATTTCTGAAAAACAAATTATGAAACAAAATGAATAAA
>SJYC01013286.1:0-32007 GCA_006408675.1 Madoqua kirkii | reverse complement strand
GTGTAGGTTTCAGAGTGTCAGGGTCCCTCTGTGACACTTGGGTGAATATGGTTATGGGTTTGGTGCCACTGGGTGGATAGATGCCTGCCTCGCTTACTGCCCCTGCTGCTGCTGTAGCTTCAGTCGTGTTCGACTCTGTGCGACCCCAGAGACGGCAGCCCACCAGGCTCCCCCGTCCCTGGGATTCTCCAGGCAAGAACACTGGAGTGGGTTGCCATTTCCTTCTCCAGTGCATGAAAATGAAAAGTGAAAGGGAAGTTGCTCAGTCGTGTCCGACCCTTAGCATGGACTGCAGCCTACCAGGCTCCTCCATCCATGCTCCTAAGTCTTGCCAAACCAATACTTCCTGTTAGACTTTGAATAGTGGGGAATTGAGGTGTTACACGGGGATTGACAGAGTCTAATGACTAGGTATTTTTTGGAATTTAGTAAGCAGTGTTTGAATCTCCCTAGGCCTTTAAGCATTATTGTCTCTTCCCAGGGTATTTTACCCTAGACTTTAATCTTATTTCTTTGAGGGGTATACATTTTGTCTGTCCTGGTGCTGAGGTGTCCCAAACTACAGGATCTACCTGTTCTCTAATTTTTGGGGGACTATTTTGATGACCAGCAGTTAGGTCATCTGGGGCTACTAATAGATGTGTTCTCTGTTTGAATTCTCTTCATTTTTAGATTTCACCTTTTCCTAAGAATATACTAACTCCTAGAAAATATCTTCCAGAGAGAGAGACAGGTCATTCTGGCATATTCAAACAGCTGTAAGTAATAATAAAAGATATGGTTTATGTGAAGAAAAGGAAACTCTCCTAAGTGGTTGGAAGGAATGTAAACTTGTGCAATCACTATAGAGAACTGTATGGAAGTTCCTTAAAAAACAGAGTTGTCATATCATGTAGCAATCCTACCCCTGAGAAAATATCTAGGGGACACTAATTTGAAAAGATGCATACACCTCAATATTCACAGTATCACTATTTATAAGAGCCAAGATACAAAAGTGGCCCATCAACAGATGAAGGGATAAAGATGCAATACATATTTAGTAAGCAGTGTTTGAATCTCCCTAGGCCTTTAAGCATTATTGTCTCTTCCCAGGGTATTTTACCCTAGACTTTAATCTTATTTCTTTGAGGGGTATACATTTTGTCTGTCCTGGTGCTGAGGTGTCCCAAACTACAGGATCTACCTGTTCTCTAATTTTTGGGGGACTATTTTGATGACCAGCAGTTAGGTCATCTGGGGCTACTAATAGATGTGTTCTCTGTTTGAATTCTCTTCATTTTTAGATTTCACCTTTTCCTAAGAATATACTAACTCCTAGAAAATATCTTCCAGAGAGAGAGACAGGTCATTCTGGCATATTCAAACAGCTGTAAGTAATAATAAAAGATATGGTTTATGTGAAGAAAAGGAAACTCTCCTAAGTGGTTGGAAGGAATGTAAACTTGTGCAATCACTATAGAGAACTGTATGGAAGTTCCTTAAAAAACAGAGTTGTCATATCATGTAGCAATCCTACCCCTGAGAAAATATCTAGGGGACACTAATTTGAAAAGATGCATACACCTCAATATTCACAGTATCACTATTTATAAGAGCCAAGATACAAAAGTGGCCCATCAACAGATGAAGGGATAAAGGTGCAATACATATACACTACACACACACACATACACACACACACACACACACACACACACACAGCACACAATGGAATACTGCTCAGCCATTAAAAGAATGAAATAATGCCATTTGCAGCAGCATAGATGAACCTAGAGATTATCATGTACTAAGTGAAGTAGGTCAGACAAAGACAAATATTACACAATATTCCTTGTATGACACAAATGAACTTATTGTGAAACAGAAACAGACTCCCAGACATAGAAACCAAACTTAGGGTTGCCAAAGGGGAAAGGGGGTGGAGGAGGGATAAATTAGAAGTTTGGGATTAGCATATATAAACTACTATATATAAAATAAAAGTCCTACTATATAGCACAGGCGACTATATTCAATATTTTCTGCTAAACCATAATGGAAAAGAATGTGAGGAAGAATATAGAATATATGTGTGTGTGTATACACACACAACACAACTGAGTCACTTTGCTGTGCAATAAAAATTAAAACAACAAAAAAATAAAAACAAAACTGTAAATAAACTATGTGTATGCTGTGTTCAGTAGCTTAGTTGTGTCCGACTCTTTGTGACCACATGGATGGTAGCCCACCAGGCTCCTCTGTTCGTGGAAATTTTCAGGCAAGAATACTGGAGCAGGTTGCCATTTCTTACCCCAGGAGAGCTTCCCGACGCAGGTATTGAACCTATGTTTCTTGGGTCTCCTCCACTGGAAGGTGGATTCATTACCACTGCATCCCGTGGAAAGTCCCCAAATCAACTATACTTCAGTAATAATAATAATGGAACCAACTATGCAGGCAAGGGAAGATGTAATTTGCTTTACCTTTGGCTGCCCATTAGCTCCCTTCACAGTCGTTATGGTTGATGAGGGGGCAGCCAGCCGTCACAGCAGAGTAGATAGTTCCAGTGTCCTTCTCTTACATGCCACGTCGAGGGTGACTGGAGGCTCTGCCATGTGATGAGGGTGGATTGAGTAGTATCTGAAGCCAGACAGACACTGAGGCTCCATCAATCTGTGTGCAGGGAACCTCTCATCCTAGAGATGCAAGAGGAAATGGGGCCAGTTGGGGTTATCCCGTGGGCATCCCACAGGAAGGCGCTCTGGATAGCCCCCCACATTTCAGTGCCCTACTTCTGATAGAAGACAAACTGTTTCTAGCCCATGTAACTTCTAGGCTCTGTGTTTGGTCTTCTCAGCACTCCAGGGTCCCATGAATGTGGCTGGTGAATCACAGCAATTTTTTAAAAAAATTATTAGCCTCCTATCTTTATTAGCCTCAACTGTTAATTCTTGGCAATTACAGACCTTGAAGGTCTCCTCTACATCTACCCTCTGCACAGGGGTTGGGGCCCAGCCTCAAGATATTGTAAATTTATTCTGAACATCAGGAATGAACTGGCTGATAACATGCCTGGCCATAGCAACCTTCCTTCTGCAGACTCATGGTCTGTACTGGTGTCCTTCCTGAATGCCTCTGTCGCCTGGCTCAGGAAGACTGTTAGTTTTCATCTTTCTCTTGTGTAATTTCTCAGACCTTATTATAAATTACAGGCTTCGCCATACACCTTTCATTCCTTCTGATAAACAAGTAATATAATATGCCATCCTAGCCTAGGTTAGGTGATTGTCATAGTCCCAGTGTAGTTATGTTCTGGAATTGCATCCTCACCCGGATGATAAATTTGTTTTTGTGGACTGGTGGCCAATAGGTCATTCATGTCTTCTTTGACCTTTCTCAGTATAAGCTCCTTTTCATTTGGGGTGCAACAGGAATAACTACAATGTCTTGTCAGATCAAGTAGAATGTTAAACTCAGCCTGAAAAATACATCCCTAAGCTTATCAGAGTATTCTGCTGCTGTTGCTACTGCTAAGTCACTTCAGTCATGTCCGACTCTGTGCGACCCCATAGACGGCAGCCCACCAGGCTCCCCTATCCCTGGGATTCTCCAGGCAAGAACACTGGAGTGGGTTGCCATTTCCTTCTCCAATGTATGAAAGTGGAAAGTGAAAGTGAAGTCGCTCAGTCGTGTTCGACTCTTAGCGACCCCATGAACTGCGGCCCACCAGGCTTCTCCGTCCATGGGATTTCCAGGCAAGAGTGCTGGAGTGGCGTGCCATTGCCTTCTCCTACAGAGTATTCTGAAACCTGCCAAACCTCTCCTTACAGATTTCTTGGTCTCCCATCAAAAAGGGGACCTACACTCTAGTAATCCCTCCATTCCCATCAGCTACTCCCTGAGACGGTAAAAGCCATGTGGGTGACTTTGAACTTGATCAGACCACTATTAGGGAAAGCATTGGGGGCTCTGATTTTGGAGTTTTTGCTTGATAGGGTAAGATGGGGGTCTGGGGACTGACAATGATGCTGAAGAGGAAGAACCCAGGGCCAGTGACTGCAGCTTGGTGTGCACATGGCTAGCTGGAGGCTGAGTAGGGCATCTGTGAGAAGATCTGGCTCCAAATCTTTTGGGGGCAACACAGGAATGAGGCTATACACACACTATAAGAATTCCTCAGACCAAAGTCTTGATAAAGTTTCCTAAAGGTCTGTACCTACAGGACATCTCGCCAACTTTGGGACTGCTTACAAAATAGTTCCATCATTGTAAAATGTATTAAAGTTAAGGGATCGAGTCCATGGGCACTTCTCCTTGTCACCTGGGGCCAGGCTTGATTATTCTTGAAAGTCAGCTTATTCCTTTTAAAAACTTCTAATTTAAAGTTTCTTCAGTTGTCAAGAGTCCACCTCAGAGGGGAGTTTTGGGACATTTCATAGGTGTTTTCCAGGCTGAAAACTAGCTACTTGAGGTCCAGAGTGAGGACAAAAAGGTTCACAGAATTCTCTGCCCAGAACTAGATAGGTGAAGAGTCTGTGGAATAAAAGAGCCCAGAGTATATGGGTGAGGACCAAGGGAGAGAGGTAGAGAGAAGAGGGAAAAGAGAAAGTGGGAGATTGTGGTTTCAACTCTCTCCCTGTGAGTGACAATACAGATTTTAGTCTGCACGCTTCCAGAAAGAGCCAGTGGAGGAGGAACATGCTGTCCATTCTCCACTAGGGGCATCAAGCCCAGAAACCAGCTGTCTGTAAGTCATCTGTTGAACTCTGACTACGGGTTTATATAGGAATCTGCCTCTTCAGCCTGTTCCCAAGGGGACTTCTCTTGGATACAGGAAAATAAAAATGACAGTATTTTGAGAATCAGACTTTCAGCTACTAGAGGATATGAGAGCAAACCTCTATCACTCAGAAATCTCCCATCAAGGAGAGCCTATAGGACTAAGATGTTCAGGGCGAGAGGCCAGCCTCTCTCTGCCCTGCTTGTCACTCATCCAGGTTAGCAGGTGCTGGCCAGAGGGAGCAGGTCTCCCGAGTTGAAGAGTGATGCTGTGACTGCCCCTAATCCACCCTCTCAGAAGGACAGGAGAAAAGTAGGAGAGGACAGAGAGAGAAGCAGAGAGAAGAAAGGAGTGAAGGGGAAGGGGAAATTGGTGAGGGGAAATGGACAAAGGGTGGGAGGAAGCGTGGCCTGAATGAGAGCATGGATGCCCTCATGAGCAGGAGCTGCAGACCTATCAACACGATGAAGCTTGAAGAGGTCTGGGATTCTCCCGTCACCCACAGGGAAGCTATACTTTGTAGTCCCATAGGTGCAGCTGTTGCTGGCATTTTAAGAGAAGTTCCTGTCGGTATTTTTGGCTTCACCAGTCCCTTATTTGGTGTGTGGGTATGGCAGATCCTTCATGGTCCCCATCAGGTTTTTAAAAATCTCCAGTTTCTGTAATGCACTCGTCTTGTTCCTTACTGGGAGAGAGTTAATAAAAACTGTTATTAACTCCCCAAAGTCTGTTTCCCTGTGTCCACAGGCCTTTGCCATCCATGTGACAATTTTGTGCCTCCACTCAAGAGACAGTTTCTCCACTCTCTTTAATCTAGGCTGGTCTTATGGCCAACCTTGACCCATAGGATGCAGTGAAAGTACTCTTGCAGCTTTTATTACTTCTTTCTTGGAAACCTGGCATCGCCATGCAGTGAAGTTCAGGTTAGCCTACAGCAAAATGAGAAACATTGTGGAAAAGAATTAAGACACTCAGTTGACCGCCTTGACCCATTTTCTGGCATGTGAGTGAGGCATTTTGGACCCTCCTACTCCAACAGATCTGATAGGAGTTCAGATGCATGAGGAATCCCAGGAAAATCCAAAAGAACTGTCTAAAATGCTACCGTATGTGAAAAATAATAAATTTACATTGTTTACTATTTTTTTTAATGTAACAACAGCTTATGGAGCAATTCCACAAAAATTGTGGACCAGTTCCACAGAGCCTTCTGGCTCTGTGCTCAGCCACTGTCCACAATCCACATTTCAACCCGTTATCACCATCACATATGGAGGAATTTCTGCATCCCTCTCATGCTTCATGGAATGGAAGGGCAGAAGAATACAAACTCATGTAATTCACGTGTTTGTAATGAGAGATGGGTGGGGTGTGGGCAGACATGTGCTTGTTCATTTATCCTTGGACCCCTGTGTTGTGATATTTATTTATTTATTTAGGCTATGCTGGGTCTTTGTGGCTGTGCAAGGGTTTTCTCTTGTGGTGAGCATGGGCTACTCTCTAGTTGTGGGGTGAGGGCTTCTCTTTGCAATGAGGAGCACGGGCTGTAGCTGCACAGGCTTCAGTAGTTGTGGTGCAAGGGCTTAGTGGCCCCGTGGCATGTGGGATCTTCCTGAACCAGGGATTGAACCTGTGTCCCTTGCGTTGACAGGCAGATTCTTCACTGGACCATCAAGAGAGTCCCTGTTGTGATTTAGATAGCCTTTTTTTGGTACAGCTTGTAGGATCTTAATTACCTAGTAATAGTAGTCTTAGTTGCTTAGCTTGTTGTACAATTCTTTGCCACTCCATGTACTATAGCCTTCCAGGGTCCTCTCTCCATGGGATTCTCCAGGCAAGAATACTGGAGTAGGTTGCCATTCCCTTTTCCAGAGGATTTTCCAAACCTAGGGATAGAAACCAGGTCTGCTGCATTGCAGGCAGATTCTTTACCTGTCTGAGCTACATAGAAGTTTGTTAATTACCTGACCAGCAGTCAAACTGCCCTCAGCAGTGAAAGCTGAGAGTCCTAGTTACTGAAACACCAGGGAATTCTTAGATTGTCTTTTAGAGGGTTCTTTGATCACTGTTGGGTATATGTTCAGACTTCCATACTTCTTCTCCATCACCTCTTCTTTCCCAAAATGTCAATGTGCTATTAGTAAAGAAGGTATGATGCTGCCGGGCAGAGATTTATATCTGCTTTCTACCCTTGATTTCTCTCAGATTTCTCTTTCTTAAGATGGTACTCACTGTAGAGCCTAGAGCTGGCAAATTTTTAGTTGTTCTCTTGGTTTACTAAGGACCACTGATCTTTTCCTATCACTTAGTACCACCTCATCATTGTAGGTAATATAGACATTTATGATTGATGTTAATCCTTAGTCTGGTGAGAAACATTTTGTCTCTTTTAGAGGTAAACCTTATTTTATCAGCTGTCCTCTTACTGTTTCATGATGCTTCTGCAATATTCTGAATGTCTTCCACACCTTATGGGAACCAACATTTAATACTCATTTTTTGCATGTTACTGTTCCTCCCATTTTCTAGGTCCATGACATAGGAATGGATTCCAAGGTTCTATTCATAAGGAACATGGATATGTTTTCAAGATTTCACCATTAAATCCATATTTAACTTTCTCACATTTTGAGAATAAAATTCTCTACATGAATAAAATTCTAATCAAGGGTATTTCCCCTCTAGCCAAGGTCCCATAGGTAAGCTGTAAAATACTAAAAAGACAATTTGTTTATCATAAGAAATATAGTTGGTACTCTCACTAGACTAAGTAGATCAGCTAAGAAATGAATCTAAATATTTTTAAAAAGCAAGAAACAAAACCATTGCTACTGCATTTTCAAATGTAAATTGCTTCTTTTGTCCTCCTTTACCTATAATGTACAATGTTTTATTCCCTCTGATCAGCTTGCTATCATTCATTTTATTCTTAACTCCTCACTCTAGTATCCCTGCCAGGGAAATCCCATGACAGAGGAGGTCAGCAGGCTACAGTTCATGGGGTTGCAAAAGAATCGGACATGGTGTAGTGACTGAACAACAACAACAACAACATTCTTAACTTCACTTAAAGGTCACCTTCTCCAGGATGCCTTCCATGACTTTCTTCACTCTCTAGTCTCAGCTCCCACGGTTTGATGCTCCCATACTCTTGTGTTTGTCACAGTAAACAATGATATTTTATTGTTCTCTCTCTCTCTCTCTCTTCCTACTCCTCACCTTTCTCTCCTCTCCTTTTGTCTCTTCCAGTCTCTCAATCTCTCTCTCATCAATGCAGTGATTTTTGACAGCATGATCTGTCTTGGTGTCCCCACTGACCATTACACGTCTTGACACGTGGTAGATGCTAAATAAAGGTTGAATAAAACAATGAGTATATATAACTCTACAAGAAAAGTCCAAAGATAACCCAGAAGACTGATTGATAAACACATTATTAGAGCACAGGAAGTCAAGATGTAGATTCCAAATGATTAATGTCATCATGCTATGATTGGCATATTCATGCATCTTCATAGTAAAATGAGGACTTTGGGGTGCTTAAAACATTATAGAGGAATTTCCCTTGCATTCCAGTGGTTAAGACTCCATGCTTCCAATGCACGGGGCAAGAGTTTGATCCCTGGTCTGGGATCTCAGATCCTGCCTGCTGAGTGGTATAGCCTAAAAAAACAAAAACAGTTATAGAAATATCCTGACCCAACATCATTGCACTTGGGTCATGCTTGTACAAGCAGAATCTGTGACAATTATTTTTCTAGACTTCTTTTACTCACTAGCTCTTCTCTGATTGAAACACTGTTTCTTTAGATACGCTCTTACTTTCCAATGACCTTAATTCTGGCCAGATGCACTTGCCTGTCTCTGAATGGATCCCTTCTATTAATTCTCTATTTTAACTTCCTGGCAGCAGTCTTCATGCCCTCATTTTGGACTTCTTTTATTTATCATCCAAACCAGGACACTTTTGAGAGTGAGTGAATGTGCTATTAATAATTATGACAGAACAATAGACAGGAACGATTTATGGCTTTTGGACTGCTTGGCAAAGTGAGATGTCACCTTACTGATTTTCAGCTGAGGAAGGGCATTCACAGTGGTACCAACTGAATCTCTGTCCAATATGCCAGCCTAAGAGCAGTGTGCCCATAAGACACAGGGGGCTCAAGAGTTCATGGCAACACTATTGCAAAAACAAAATTTAGTCAAGCAAATTTAGAAGAAAAAAAAGAACAGTAAATAGACAAATATTATGAATATTCAAAAGTGAAATAAACAACCATAATATTAAGTATATTCTGTATGTCTGGGAGACAATTGGCATCATATCATTAACAAATACACAAGATATGACCTCTTTTTGAACTTATTTGGTTGTCTTCCATAATAGCACAAATTCTGTGGGAAACAGGGAGATTGTTAACCTATTTCTATTTGATTTTCCAAGTTCAACAATGCTCTCTAGTTTATATACACAATATCTTTCTGACTTCCATCAATTCAAAATGCCTGTTGTCATACTGATTTTTTTTCTTTCTTCTTCACGAAATTCAAACTAATCAGTGTCTAAATATCCTCTAATTCACTTCTGCCTACACCATTACTATTTTACTTTCTTATGCTTTGGGAAGGAAAAATACTTCTACACACACACACACACACACACACACACACACACATATACATACTCTCTTTCATTCACTTTCCAAAACTCATCCTGTACAACCAAACATTTATTTTTCTTCACTGTATGAGATTAAAATAAAGAAAATCACCTTCCTCAAATAATTAAACTTTGTGAGTGAAAATACCAAATCAAAGAAGAGAAAAATTCTGTGAAATATATTCAATTCATTGAAATCTAACAATTAAGATAAAAACCAGATCAAACGGGAAAAAAATGCATGATCCAAGTAACTATGGTAAATGGCTGAAAAAGTAAGGATTATGTCTATAGTTTTCAGTTAGTGGACAAAGATTCAATATAATAGTGATTAGTTTGACTTCCTTGATTTTCATTAGGGTTATGGAAAAAAAGAAGTTTGGGGGAGTTTGTAATTTTCTCGGCTCTGTCTCACTGCAACAAAAATTTCAAGATACGAATGGGCCAGTGTTGCAGCTCAATTTTATTTGGCAAGCAAAGGAAAATACATTCTCGAGGTGTGAGGGTGGGCCGACCCAAAAGATTAGAAGCAAGACCAGAGGCTCAACTTTGGCTCCTTTTTTTATGTTTTGTTTTTTTTCCTCCTTTCCCTGAGCCTGCCCTATGTAAATTGGGCTAGCCGGAGAGCTGTTTGTTTCATCTAAGATTCTCACTCCAGTCCTCAGACCTTCCTTTTTCTATTTTTGCAGGCTTTTCCCTTCTTTGTCTTTTAGCCACCACTTTTAGTCCTTTCTGGATTCTTTTTTCCTATTATAACTACCTACCATTTCCCCACTCAAGAGGTGGGAGGCCCAATTCTTTGGGTAGAGGTGGGTAAAGGTCTCTCTGGCTACTTTCCGGTGAACTGGGATGGCGAGGGGCACCGGACCTCCCTCTCTTGCTAGTCTCACGCCTCAGAGTCCTTATAGTAGTGTCCATCTAAGGGTGAGTGGTGATTTCTATGGTTGGGTATAGTTTTATATATCCTTGCTGAACTGGCACTGCATGTTGTAGCTTATTGACCTGGGCAGAGACAAAATGGGTTAGACAATTGATAATATATGGAGCAATCATAAACAGCATCAATATGATGATAACATGGATTAGTAGGTGTATTAGCCAACTCCAAATTCCCCATTGCTGGGAGACAGATCCTCCAAAGAGAGGTTATAGTCACCCCAAGAACTCTCCAGCTCATTCTTTGAGATCCTATAGGGTTTTGAGGACTTTTTCTTGAGGACTGTGAGGCGTTCTTTTAACTTAGCTGGAAGTATTTACCCAGAAACAACATATCTCATTCAAGATGGCTCAAGTCCATCCTTGTTTCAGGGATCAGGAAATCTATCTCCTGTCTATTTTGGAATACAACTCCTGCCAAGCTGTGTTAGCTCTTTAGAGCTGTCCTGAGAAATCTTATCCCCAGAAACCTAATTTGGGGGGTTTTATTAGAATGACACTGATTTGTAGTTCTGAACAGGTATCTTGGATCTCCCAAGGGCTCACAAGTGTATTAAATGTCCTCTTCTATTTTCTTCAACGGCTTGACTCCTGAGTGGTAAATACAGAAGTCATGTCCTATACCTTGACTGTTGTGGGGGTAGAAAGTATTACAGGATATGGGTCCTTCCATGTGAGCTGGAGTTGAGCCTTTGGTGACCCATCCTTCCAGACTTTAATTATGACTTGATCCCCTGGAAAATATAGTGGTGGCTCTTTAGAATATTTTGGGTCCTGGTTGATACTCCTACAAGTGTATATCCTGTTGGAATTGCCCAATGGCCATGGTATAAGATTGGAGGGATCTAGGAAGTGGTCATTGACATAAACAAAAGGGCTTCCATATAGCATCTCATAAGGACTAAGATCAACCTGTTCATTAGGGGAAATGCGGGTGCAGAGGAGAGCTATTGGTAAAGCCTCCTTCTATCCCAGGGACATCTCCTGGGTTATCTTTTTTATCAGTGATTTTAAGAAATGGTTGGCTCTTTCTACTCTTCCTGAAGACTGAAGCTTCCAGGTACAATGGATATAATAAGTAATGCCCAATGCTTTAGAGACCTCTTGGGTGACCTTAGAAGTAAATGATGTCCCATTGTCACTTTGTAATGACCTGGGCAGACCAAACCTTGGAATGACTTCATGCAGTAGGTTTTTTTTTTTTCAAACCACCTCCTCAGCCTTCTCCATCCGGGTTGGAAAGCCTTCAATCCATCCTGTGAATGTTATCTATCATGACTAATAGGTGTTTATACCATTGAGAAACTGGCATCTGGATGAAGTCCATCTGCCAGTCCATCTGCCTACCTCTCCTGGATAGGTCCTATGTCATTGGATGGGCTGGGCCAGTCAGGGTCTTTGACATCCTTGGGGGTTTTCTAGTAGGCAAGTGGGACAAGAGGAGATCACTTGCCTTATAGTCATTTGGAGGCCTATTCCTCTGAAGGTCCTTTGTAGTAATCTTTGGAGGGCCTTCTCCTCTAAATGACTGGTGGCATGTAATCGATTAGCCAACTTCCACTGGAGGTTCCCAGGCAGAAAAAATGAGTCCCTCCTTTTGGAACCACCCCATATAATCATCTTGAAAGCCCCCACTTTTGGCTTTAAGTCTCACGTTTAGTATATGAAGGAGTTTCTGGCAAGTTAGCCTGTGGAACTAACGTAGAAACTCCTGTTAGGTCATTGTTCTGTAATGCTGTTCTCTTAGCTGCCAGGTTTCCTCTTGCCACTTCCATGCTCCCTTTTTGGTGTCTTTTACAATGAGAGACTGAAACCTCAGTGGGCAGATGAACTGTCTCCAAGATCCAACGGATTTGATCACCATATTTGGTTGGGGACCTTCAGGTGGTCAAGTGGCCTCTTTCTTTCCAGCTAGCAGCATGTGCATGTAGTACCAGAAAAGTATACTTGAAGTCAGTGTAAATGGCTACTCTTTTTCCTTTTCCCAACTCTAAAGCTCCAGTGAGGGCTATGAGCTCAGCTAAGTGGGCTGAAGTACCTGCTGTCAAAAGGTTTAGCCTTTATTGGCTCAACAACTGCATATTCAGCTCTTCTTTTTCCATCCAAGACAAAGCTGCTTCCATCAGTGTATCAGATTTCCTCAGGATTGGTCAGAGGATCTTCTGAGACTCCCTCTCGGGGTTTTGTCTGGTGGCCTAAGGTTTCTAGGCAAGAGTGAAAGGGGACAGAGCCCTCACGGGTAGTCAGGAGGGTGGCTGGGTTAAGAACCTCATAAGGGGATACATTCAGGCCTGGATTTTCCATCAACACTACTTGATATCTGAGGATTCTTTAATCAAACATCCATAAATGGCCTCTCATTTAGGAATTGTTTCACTTGGTGGCTGGTAAAAATAGTTAGTTTGTCCCCAAAAGAGAGTTTTAAAGCATCTTCTATCAGGACTGTAATAGCTGCAAGATGTTGAAAGCAGGGAGGCCAGCCTTGGGCAGTTGGGTTGAACCCCTTGGATAAGTAAGCTACAGACTAGGGCTCCAGTCCCAACCTTTGAGTTGACACTCCCAAGGCTATCACATCCTTTTCATGGACATAAATTTGGAATGCTTTTTCTGGGTCTGGCAAGCTCAAGGTAGGTGCTTGAGTTAAGGCTTGTTTTAGTGTAGCCTCTGCCTTATTTTGAGGAGTTCCCCACATCAATGGGATTGAATCATCCTATCCCTTCAAGCTTTCACATAAGGGCTGGACAATTAGACCATAGTTGGGTATCCAGATTCTACAATATCCAGTTAGCCCAAGGAAAGCTCGCAATTGGTTTTGAGTCATGGGGGAGCACACCTGGAGGAGTCCTTGGACTCTTTCGGAGGATAGCCTCCTGGACCCATGTGTAATCTAAACTTCCAGGTAAATGCCCTTTGTCTTGACCATCTGTGATTTAGCAGGGGAGACTTTAATCCCTTCTCTGCCAAGAAGTTTAGAACCTGAATTGCAGATTGTTGGGCATTTATCTCATCTGCAGAGCAGAGTAATAGGTCATGTACATATTGTAATATTTCCCCATTAGGTCTCAGGTCTAGATCTAGGAGATCCCAGTTAAGAGCTTGCCCAGACAGGTGGGGGCTATCTCTGAACCCCTGTCCAAGTCATCTGTTGGTGTTTTTCTCCTGGAGCTTCCCACTAGAAGGCAAAAAGATATTGGGATTCTTTAGCCAGTGGTATGCAAAAGAATGCATCTTTGAGATTCAGGACTGTAAACCACTTGGCACTGGGTGGAATTTCTCCCAAGATTACGTATAGACTGGGTACCGTGGGATGGAGTCGGGGGACTACAGCTTCATTTATGATCCAGAGATCTTGAACCATTTGCCAGGTCCCGTCCTTTTTCTTTACAGGGAGGATCAGGGTGTTACATGGTGAACTGGTGATAACCAATAGCCCACAGGCAAGGAATTTATTTATTAGAGGCTGTAGTCCTTTCTGAGCTTCTCTTCTGAGAGGGTACTGTTTCAGTTTGGAAACCAGGTGGGATCTCGGCAGACGATGACAACTGGTTCAGCTTGGTGGGCTCATCTAGGAGTCCCCTGGCCCCATATCTGGGGGTTAATTTTGTTCTCTCATAATATATGGTCCCTCTCTATTGGAGAGGGTATAATGGATTCCTCAGTAGTGACCAGAAGCTATAGGGCTTCAGAGGCTAAAGCTTCCTATCACAAAGGTGATCCCCAGTTTAGTGAGTTTCTTTCTTCCCAGTAAGGGAGTAGGACACTCAGGGACCACCAGAAACTGGTGGGAAAATATTTGTCCTTCCCAGCAACAAAGAAGTGCTTGGGTGAATCTTTTTGTAACTGTTTTTCCTGTAGCACCCAAAATGGTACAGATCTTGGAGGAGAAGTCTCCAGAATAGGAAAGGAGGACAGAGTAGGTAGCCCGTGAGTTAACTAAGAAATTCCTGGACCTACCTGCCACATGCAGTTGCATCTTTGGCACTAGATGCATGATGGTGACAGGTGGGCTGGCTGGAGTGGGCTGCTTCAGTCCTGTTGAACTATCATGAGGGAAGACTTGACACTTGATCTTGAGGCTCCTGGGTCCTCAGGGCAGAGAGCCACCCAATGTCTCAATTGATGGCATTTGTAGCAAGCCATTTTAGGAGGCTTGCCATGGTTTGGACACTCTTTGGCCCAGTGTCCCACCTGTCTACAGGTTAGGCATCTGTTCGTGCCTTGTCTTTTAAGGACTCGGGTTTTGCCATAGGGCTTCCCTGGAGGGCAGCTAGATCTGGGCATGCTTTGTCTCTTTCCTTCTCTCTCTCTTCTGGGCCTTGGCTTCCCTCTCCTGTTCTCTGTTATAAAAGGTATTGGTGGCTGTCTGGAGCATCTCATCTAAAGAGGTAGCAAGATCCTGCTGCTGTAGCTGTTGTAACTTTATCCTGATGACTGATGCACACTGGGACAGGAATTTGTCCTTTAGAATCACCTGTCCCTCATAAGAGTCTAAGTCCAGATTGGTAAACTTTTGGAGGGCCTCTTTTAGCCTTTCCAGAAGGCAATGGGGTTCTTGTTGGGCTCCTGAGTTATTGCTGAGAGCCAGGCAAAGCTGATTACTTTTTGCTGGGCTGCCTTTAGTCTTGCCTTTACACAGATCAGAAAATGATCCCTTTCCCAGATGACCTCAGGGTCATTATAATTTCAATTAGGATCTGAGGAGGCGACCGCAGTTTCCCCTACTGAGTATTTATCATGTGACATGTGAAGTCCTGTAGCATAACTTCAGGCTTCCTTTAAGACCCCAGCATGCTCAAGGTCAGATGAAGTTTGACTAAATGTGACCATGGTGTCCTTCCACATCAAATCAAAGGCCAAGATAATGTGTTGGAGTGTATCTATATATTTGCCTGGGTCATCTGTATAGCTTCCCAGGTCTTATTGGATTTATCTTAGTTCTAAGAGGGAGAAGGGCTTATGGGCCTTGGCTGGTCTGAATTCTCCTCTAGTTTCAACTAAGGGACCTACTTGAGTTGGCTTTTGTGGAGGGGTTGCTCCCAGGTATGGAGGCACTTTTGGATACAGGGAAGAAGCACCAGGCAACTCGGGAGCCATGGGAGGTAAGCCTGCATGGGGGCTTCCTTCTCTTGGTTGTCTGTGCCTAACACCATTTGCCTTGTAGGCTTACTTTTAAGGCATACAACAATCCCATACTTAAGACAGAGTTCCTTTATATATCTTAATCAGAAGAAAATTTGGACATAGGGGATCTTTGTCTATTTCCCTCGTCTTTTTCAGAGTAAGTCTAGCTGAATGATGGTATTGTAATTTAAACTCTCATCCTCAGTCCATGTTCCTTGTCCCCCAGAGGATACTGCGGCAACGCAGTGGCACAAAAGAATTTTAAGCAACTTCTTCTTAGAGTTAGAGGGTTGAAAATCTTCCAGTTATCAAGGATGCATCTCAAGGGCATCTGTTGGGAAGTGGATTGGTTATTTCCCATCTGAAAGACAGTGATGACAGGAGGAAAAGGAAAAAGAAAAAAACTAATAGGCCTCCTTCTATTTTTATGCGTGGACTTTCTTAGGGGTGTCTTTTTGAGGCTTATCCTATCCCTGCAACCTGAAAGCCAGGCATCCCTGGGTCGGGGTGCAGATCCCCAGGCAGGCTGTGGTGTGACAGCCTCCTGGAAATTGAATCACCGGGCAGGTCGAGGCAGGTTGGCCTTCTGAGAACTGGGTCCCTGGGCAGGTTGAGGCATGTTGACCTCCTGGGATGCCTGGACTGGCAGACCCTTGAACAAGCTGAAGCATGACAACCTTCTGAGGACCAGATTCCTAGCCAGGTCAGGGCAGGTCGACCTCCTAGGACCCCTGAACTGGATTTGGTCATCCCCAAAGTCTCCAGCATGACCAGCGCTGCATAGGGTTAAGGGGTTGTACTCTTCACTCATTGTTGGTTTGTCCACCACAGATGGGAATAAATACCATGATGTAAAGCGATTCAAGTCTGTCCCCTGAGACTGGGATCCTGGTGAAACAGCTATATGCCTTATCTTCTTATTGCTCTAAGGGAAAGTAAGTGACCAGTTTCCTCCCCTGCTGCTGCTGCTGCTGCTAAGTCCCTTCAGTAGTGTCCGACTACGTGCAATCCCATAGACCGCAGCCCACCAGGGTCCCTCATCCCTGGGATTCTCCAGGCAAGAACACTGGAGTGGGTTGCCATTTCCTTCTCCAATGCTTGAAAGTGAAAAGTGAAAGTCAAGTCACTCAGTTGTATCCGACTCTTAGCGACCCCATGGACTGCAGCCTACCAGGCTCCTCTGCCCACGGGATTTTTCAGGTAAGAGACCTGGAGTGGGGTGAATTTCCTCCCCTAGTCCTCCTTAAGAACAGCTTAGGGTGTTTCCAATGTAAATATTTCATTGTCATAGACCTATTTTAGGTAATAGCAGAAGTAATGACAAAGGAATAGGTTATCTGGCCCTGTTAGAGGCATTAAGAGTATTTTAATAATAAGCAAAGTGAAGTGATGTTGCTTACAAAGGGGCAGGTTCCTGACTGTAGGAGTTAGTAAACGGCTTAAGAACAAATTGGTGAGAGGCAAAACGCCAGATGTTTCATAAAGGTGGACTGGAGATTTGATCTGGGGGTAGGTTTGTAACTTTAGGAGAAGGGTGGTAAGGATTTGGGCCCAAGCAGCCTGCAGGGCTAATCCCAAGTGGCAAACATCACTGGAAGCCCAATTGCCCTTGACGTGACGCCACCAACAGATGGACTTCTAGCAGGCATTGTGTACCTGCCACCTGCCCTAGTGGATTCACTGAGAAATGCTGTTGTTGCACATGTTGTGGGAAACCTGGAAGATGAAGGCTTGAATATCTAGAGGGATTGGATATTATACATTATTTTTCTCTCAAGGACCAGCTATTTTCTGGTTGTCCCTCCAGAAGATTGTAGAGGAAACACTGTGGGCCCAGACAGGGCTCAGGAAAAGAGCATAAAATAGGAGATAAGGGATAGGGCACAACTTTTGAAAAAATGACATAGCCCAGGGGTATAATATGAATTGAATAAAATCAAATGGGTTGAAGATACCAGACAAGTCAAATTTAACTAAACCTTGATTCTTGATCTGTTAACTAAATGACACACCCAGAGGTGCCAGGACAGTTTCAAGGCATTGTCAAAAGACCAAGGAATGGATGGTTCCCCAATTGTTGGAATGAAACTCCCACTCATTAGCACATGAAATCACCCAGCTAGTGAAAACTAACCATACCACATTCCATGGCCGCTGCACTCCCCTCTGTGATGGCCCACATTCCTGGAGTGTGCCTCTCTCCAACTCTGAACAAATCCAACTCTTAACTATTGCTGTGTCTCTCACTGAAATTTTGTAGTGAGACACCAAGAGCCTGAGCTTCATTAGGTCCTAAAACCAGGCACCTTGAGTTTTGGTCAGGCTCAAGTCCCTGTCTGATACTACTGAGTGACTTAGCATAGCACAGAGTCCCTGCCATGTGGGTTTGAGTCCCAATCTTAGATGAACGGTTTCAAGCACAAATTTCAGGAATGGAAAGATGAGAACTTGCCCAATACTTTGTAAGCAGTGGCACAGAAGGAGAGAGGAGCTAAAGGAGGAAAAATCAGTGGGAAAAATATGCTGAGGAATCCCTTTCATAACCTGCCAGAAAATCTGCTAAATACCTGACCTGTGCTCACAGTTTTCATTGGCCTGATCCTTGGCACAAATGAGGTTAAGGACAGATGAACCCCCACCCACCTGGGCAACAGCTACAAGAGGGCAGAAGATAGTGGAGCCTTTGGGACACACTGGGGAGTAGCCTCTCCAGAATGGCTCAGTTGCACCCACTGCTGTTCACCTATTTGTGAGGGGTTTGGGGAAACAAGAAGTGAAAGATTGTAAAATAATTAAGATTTTGTTAGCCAAATGTCTTTCCAACCATAGGAGTGGGGACTTCCTACATTAACTGGAGGTCTCTGGAAACAGAGACTGAACCCTGTGAGCTTTCTGATGAGTTTGCTTTTGTTGTCCTGGTTTCCAGCATGCTGGGCTTCTTGTCACCTCCACTGCGCTGGATTGTCTTCATGTTCAGCTTCCACGGTGGGAGCTTTCTCTGAGCTGGGCTTCTGCTGTGCTTGGCCTCAGCCCCATAGGGGCCAAGTAGAGGTTGTTTCAGCCAGGTTAAATCTGAGTCAGGGCACCATTTTTGTTAGGGAAGTTGGTAATTTCCTCGGCTCTGTCTCGCCGCAGCAAAAAATTGAGGAGATGGATGGACTAGTGTTACAGTTGTTTTATTTGGCAAGCAAAGAAAAAATACATCCTTGATGCATGAGGGCGGGCTGACCCAAAAGATGTGAAGAGAGGCCAGAGGCTCAATTCTGGCTCCTCTTTTTATGTCCCCGCCCCCACCCCTGGCTAGCCCTGTGTAAATTGGGCTAGCCAGGAGGGCTATTTGTTTCACCTGGGGTTCTCACTCTGGTCCTCAGACCTTCCTTTGTTCTATTTTTTTCAGACTTTTCCCTTCTTTGTCTTTTAGCCACCGCCTTTCTGGACTCCTTTTTCCTGTCTAACTACCCAGCAGAGAAAAGAAGGGAAAAGGAGAGACTGGGGGTTGAAAGTGTAGATAGGGAGGAGATGAGAGAAAAGAAAACCAGATCTTGTCCAGCCACCAGTGACCTATATGAGAGGTGATCTGCCACATCTCTTAAGCCCAGTAGTTGTCTGAAGTCCATCATGTCTGCTGGCGGATCCCAAGAAACTCCAGTAGCCAGGCCACACCTACCAGGCTTCAAGGAAACTCTGACGATTCCCAGCACTTTTGGACTTACACGAAGTTCCTCACTGTGCATCTGAAGTCTCCAGCATCTGACTGTAGTGTCTGAGTAATACTCTTGGAAGCACAGGAGAGTTAATGCTCCATGGGAAAAGCTGTGGGCAACAAGAAGCAGATGACTGGAAAGAGACAGGAAGTGCCTTGTCCTCCCCGCTGCCGGGTGTTTGAGGTGCGGTATTCCCATGCGTATCACATGACTGATCAACCAGTAAAGTTTCCAAGAGGCCAGGGCTTGTTTAATAGCTCATCACTTTGTATTTGCTTTTCCTCCAAGTAATTGCTTTCATTATTGTCTTCCTTGCCTAGAGGCCTGGTAAAATCTTTGCATATAAGCTTTGCCTCAGGTTCTGTTTTCTAGTGAAACCATCCAAAAAAATAGAACCTGTATTCTTCCATAGAGAAGAGAGAAACTCTGTTGGAAATGGAAGCTTTACTGTTACATAGATTTTTAAACATTTCAGTAAATTAATTTTATCACTCATATCAATGTTGGTCATTTTTACTCTAAATTTTTATGAATTCTCTCTCTTTCTTTCCACTCCTCTTCACACTGCTTTAATAAAAACCATCACCCTCTCTGTTCTGGAATAGAATATTAAGCTTCTTCTTCTTCTAGTCTAGTTCTTGGATTCATCATCCATGCACTTGTCAGAGGGATCTTTCTAAATCTGAATTTTTTTTCTACTTTAAAATTTTTAAGTATCTCCCTTTTTGATGATAAGAAAAAGTCTCTTAAAGATAAGCAGATTGTGCTCTGGGACCTATTTCCCTTTTTAATTGGAATATAATTGCTTTACAATGTTGTGTTAGTTTCTGCTGTACAGCAACATGAATTAGCCATATAACATATATATCCCGTCTCCTGAGCCTCCTTCCCAGCTCCCCATCCCATCCATCTAGGTCTTCACAGAGCACTGAGCTGTGCTATCTGTGTTATACAACAGCTTCCCACTAGCTCTAGTTCTAATCCTCTGGATCTTTGCTCATGTTGGTCCTCTGCTAGGGCACCTCACTGGCCCCCCTCTGCTCAGGTTAAATCCTACTCTTCCTTTCAGGCAATAGTTCTTGACATGCTGGGAGTTGGTGACATTTTGCTCTTCAGGTAAAAGCTATGGGGTCACTTTCAAGAAAAAAGTATGTTCACACTTTGCATCATAGTTAGAAAGACTGTGGGCCTTCATCTTCCCCATAAACTTAGTCTTATACAGAAGGTCATTTATTTCCTCTATTTACCTCTAGATTGGGGTGCTGCCCTCCTGAGAAGACTTCCTGATCTCTTGACACTACTGCCTTTGACACTAAAATCACCTTGAGAGCCCAGATTGTGCTAGCTGGCTTCAGATTTTCCAGTATCTGTCATGTAAGGAGCAAATAATATTTATGTTTGAGCAAATATATTTATCTATTTGAGCAAAATAAATTAACTTTTTTGGTCTTCTCATTGGATCTCTGAGACACACAGGACATGACTGATAACAATTTGCAATATATAACATTCTTCCAAATGGAAGCAGGAATCTTAGAATAGCTAAGTGACTTCATTCAGTGACAGAACTAGAACTTAAACCACTGTTTTCCTGATTAAAAGTCTAGTATCTAGTATGCATGTTTACATTTTGAAACAGCTTTAGCCTCTTTTCTTGACTATTTTTGCCTTGACACTTTCAGGTTACTGAGAGACCATATTTTATTCTGAATATGCATCAAGGCTATTTTGTAATCTGATCTTTAGAAAAAAATCTTGATTGAAAATTTATTTCTGATGTGAAAGATACATAGATGAGTGTCTAACCCAGATGCAACTTGGCTTATGAATCATAAGACTATCAAATTCATGCAAATATTTCAAGTGGCTGTAAAGAACCAGACTTTTCCATGTGTGAGTGCAGGCCAACAGCTTTGCTTTTGTTTTTGCAACTGATATCACAGTTTACTTTAGGCATGAGAATCTATTATCTGGGCTGACTGGCTTTGAATATGTTTTCCCTAAATTCATATACTGCTAATGAGATTCTCCTTGAATACATTTCAGAGTCCTTTGCTGAGGCTTTGATAAAGAAATTCATTATTATCTTATTTGAAATATGAAATCATTTTTGCTTTATATTATATAAGTAAGCTTTTTTATTTTTTATTTATTTTTAGATATTTATAGCTCTGGTAAAAGCAAAGACTTTATGATATGAGCAATTTACTTTTGTTTTTCCTAATAATAGATCATCAGAAGTTTAATGTTTTCAGCTTATTTCTCATAGAGTTACCTGAAAATATATTCATAATAATCACAGGCCCCTGCTTTATTATTTGATAAACAAATACATTATCCCCAAATGATCACCTTGGAGTGGGTCAACAAGCATTTGTTTTTTTGTCAAGATTTAATAATTTCACAGAACTAAAATTTCCTGTCATTTTGCATACAAGAAAAGGCAGAACCATAAAGATTGACAACACAGACCAGAGAAAAAATAGATTAAAATGTATTTATCACACTAATAACAATGCATCAAAATATAGAAATACATCAAGAGAAAGATTGATTTTTTCCCTATTTCTACCTACAATAAACTAAAATTCCTGGACATTATATAAAAGTAAACATAAGAAGAGAAGGCAGACTGGCTTGGGACCTTGGGATTCTCAGAGCTGAAGATCTGCAACCTGGAAACTTCAAAAGACACTGACCAGCAAAAGTCCAAACAGAAGCCTGCTCTCTCTCACCAAAGGATCAGGAAAGGGTTCAGCTTAATGAAACAATTATCTATGTATTCCAAGGAAACACCACCGGGAAAGCTGTGGTTATATAGTGTCAGCAATGGCCAAGTAGAGAGTCAGACCTCCACCTTTGCAAGCTTGTAATGAGGTTTCCCAACATCAGGAGAGGAGATGGTAATGTCAGAGAAGGCCAAGGAGAAAGCCTGGACTTTCATCCTTGACAGCTGATCATGAGGCCACCATCTCCTCTTGCCAGTGGAGACTATATGAAGAGCCTGGGTTTCCATTTGGCAGTCACAGGATGTCCCCTCCTCTCTCCCCCACGGGGGTGGTATCAGAGGAGCCCTAGCCCAGCGATCAGGGCCTTCACTGTTGCCCATTTGTAATGAGGAGTCCTTCACCACAGTGTCTGTGGAGACCATATGAAGAGCTGGAACCCTCGTCCTATTCTAGAAGTTTTGAAGAGTGCCACCCTGTTCCCATTACAGGGTGGTAGAAGATGTTAATTGGAAAAACTGGGCTTCTACCTCCACTTGACATTCAGTTTAATTATCTGAATGCTCCTCATAGTTGAATAGCTCATCATTTACTCATTCACATAACACATTTTCTGAGTGGCTCCAGTGCACAAACATGTGCTAGTATGGGAAATACAGTAGATAAAGAATGGTTTTGATTTCCTTGAAGACTTCTGAGAAGGTAGTTTCCTGCCCCTGCTGGCATGGTGTCAGAGAAATCTAGTGAAAACAAAGATTTAAGTAAGACCCAGAGTCTCATAATATGAAATGGTTCAAGCTTGAAATGGAAATCATCTCTTATATCAATAAACAGGGAGATCTCAACAAAATACCAATACTAAGATGAGTGATGTTAGAATGATCTGCAAAAGATAAATAAGGCAGCCATGATAACAATGTTTTAACAGGAATTATGAACAGCTTGGGGAAAAAAAAAAAAAAAGAATAGAAACCCCACCAAAGAAATAGAACATCTCAACAAAAAAATAGAACACATAGAGGAGAACCAAATTTTGCAACTAAAGAAAAAACAAAAATAAGAAACTCAACCTACCAACTGAATTAAAGCTCAATGAATGGGCTCAACAGTGGAATTAAGGTTACAGAGGAAAGGATTGGAAGGAGACAAAATAATAGAAAGACAAAATAAACTAGAAGATGAAATAATAGAAATTACATAGCCTGAGTAACAGTGAATTATATTTTAAAGTTTAGCCCTAACATTAGTCATTTAAGTTGCAGAAAAATAATTACAAAAAATCAAGTATTTTTCCAAAGTCAGATTTATCATTGGGTGTAAAGGATACTGCTTCACTCAGTGCCTCCATCCCTGCAGCAGGTCACCGCTGATCCATGCCTCTGCCAGAGAATCCTGGAAACTCACAGGAAAGTCTGCTTCAGTTACTTGTGGGGTCACTGCTCCTTTCTTCTGGGTCGTGGTGTGCACAACCTTTTGTTTGTGCCCTCCATGAGTCTTTTTCTCAGTCCTGTGTTCAGTTCAGTTCAGTTCAGTTGCTTAGTCATATCCGACTCTTTGTGACCCCATGAACTGCAGCACGCCAGGCCTCCATGTCCATCACCGACTCCTGGGGTTTACTGAAACTCATGTTCATTGAGTTAGTGATGCCATCCAACCATCTCATCCTCTGTCATCCCCTTCTCCTCTCACCTTCGATCTTTCCCAGCATCTGTTTGCACTCAGGTGGCCAAAGTATTGGAGTTTCAGCTTCAACATCAGTCCTTCAAATGAACACCCAGGACTGATCTCCTTTAGGATGGACTGGTTGGAACTCCTTGCAGTTCAGGGTACTCTCAAGAGTCTTCTCCAACACCACAGTCCAAAAGTATCAATTCTTCAGCTCTCAGCTTTCTTTATAGTCCAACTCTCACATTGATACGTGACTACTGGAAAAACCATAGCCTTGACTAGATGGACCTTTGTTGGCAAAGTAATATCTCTGGTTCTAATATGCTATCTAGATTGGGCATAACTTTCCTTCTAAGGAGTAAGAGTCTTTTAATTTCATAGCTGCAGTCACCAACCGTAGTGATTTTGGAGATCAAAAAAATAAAGTTAGCCACTGTTTCCCCATATATTTGCCATGAAGTGATGGGACCAGATGCCATGGTCGTTTTTTTTCTGAATGTTGAGTTTTAAGCCAACTTTTTTACTCTCCTCTTTCAATGTAATCAAGAGGCTCTTTAGTTCTTTTTCAGTTTCTGCCATAAGGGTGGTTTCATCTATATATCTGAGGTTATTGATATTTCTCCCAGCAATCTTAATTCCAGCTTATGCGTCTTCCAGCCCAGCGTTTCTCATGATGTACTCTGCATAGAAGTTAAATAAACAGGGTGACAATATACAGCCTTGACATACTTCTTTTCCTATTTGGAACCAGTCTGTTGTTCCATGTACAGTTCTAACTGTTGCTTCCTGACCTGCATACAGGTTTCTCATCAGGTAGGTTAGGTGGTCTGGTATTGCCATCTCTTTAAGAATTTTCCACAGTTTATTGTGATCCACACAGTCAAATGTATTGGCATAGTCAATGAAATAGAAAGAGTTGTTTTTCTGGAACTCTCGCTTTTTCAGTCATCCAACAGATGTTAGCAATTTGATCTCTGGTTCCTCTGCCTTTTCTAAAGACAGCTTGAACATATGAAAGTTCATGGTTCATGTATTGCTTAAGCCTGACTTGGAGAATTTTGAGCATTACTTTACTAGCATGTGAGGTGAGTGCAATTGTGTGGTAGTTTGAGCATTCTTTTTAAGTTCTGGCAACTTAATGGTGGGGTTAATGGTGACCTCCTCCAAGTGGCTTATGCCATACCAAGGTCTATTGCACCCAGAGCCCTGCCCCTGCAGCAGTCCACAGCGGACCCGTACATCCACAGGAGACACTCAGACCTGGTTCTGGTTCAGTCTCTGTGGAGTCTCTGGATCCTGGTGCACACAAGGTTTGTTTCAGCACTCTAAGCATTTCTGGCATGATTTTAAACATGATTTTGCCCCTCCTACAGTCTTGCTGGGGCTTTTCCTTTACCCTGAGACATGGGGTAAATTTTTTTGGTGGGATTCAACATTCTCATGTCTATGGTTGTTCAGCAGTAAGTTGTAATTTTAGAGTTCTCACAGGAGAAGCTGAGTGCACGTTCTTTTATTCTTCCTTCTTGAGGATCCTTTCAAATTAGGAAGTCAAGAGGTACCTGGAGTAACAGGCAAAATTGGCTTTGGAGTACAAAACAAAGCTTGTCAAAGGCTAACAGAATTTTGGAAAGAGAACACACTGGTCATAGCAAGCACCCTCTTTCAACAACATAAGATAAGACTCCACACATGGATATCATCAGATGGTTAATACCAAAATCAGATTAATTATATTCTTTGCAGCCCAACATGGAGAAGCTCTATCCAGTCACCGAAGACAAGACTGGGAGCTGACTGTAGCTCAGATCTCCTTATAGCCAAATTCAGATTTAAATTGAAGAAAATAGGGAAGAATACTAAACCATTCAGGTATGACCTAAATCAAGTGAGTGAGTAAAGTAAAGTCACTCAGTCATGTCCAACTCTTTGTGACCCCATGGACACCAGGCTCCTCTGTCCAAGGGATTTTCTAGGCAAGAGTACTGGAGTGGGTTGCCATTTCTTTCTCTAGGGAATCTTCCCAACCCAGGAAATTGAATCCAGGTCTCCCACATTGTAGACAGACGCTTTACCATCTGAGCAATCAGGGAAGCTCTCAGAGACCTAAATCAAATTCCTTATGATTATGCAATGGAAGTGACAAATAGATTCAAGGGATTAGATCTGATAGAGAGAGTGCCTGAAGAACTATGGACAGAGGTTCATGACATAGGAGGCAGGGATCAAGACCATTCACAAGAAAATGAAATGCAAGAGGCAAAATAATTGTCTGAAGATGCCTCACAAATATCTGAGAAAAGAACAGAAGTTAAAGGCAAAGTAGAAAAAGAAAGATACACCCATTCGAATGCAGAGTTCCAAAGAATAGCACACAGAGATAAGAAAGCCTTCCCTAATGATCAATGCAAGAAATAGAGGAAAACAATAGGATGGGAAAGATTAGAGATCTCTTCGAGAAAATTAGAGATGCCAACTCATTTGAAAAGACCCTGATGCTGGGAAATATTGAAGGTATGAGCTAAAGGGAATGACAGACCATGAGATGGTTGGATGGCATCACCGACTCAAGGGACATAAGTTTAAGTAAACTCTGGGAGTTGGTGATGGACAAGGAGGCCTGGCAAGCAGCAGGCCATGGAATCACAAAGAGTCAGACATGACTCAGTGACTGAAGTGAACTGAAGGGAACATTTCATGCAAAGATGGGCACCAAAGAGGACAGGACAGAAATTATATGGACCTAACAGAAGCAGAAGATATGAAGATGTGGTGGCCAGAATACACATAAGAACTATACAAAAAAGATCTTCATGACCCAGATAACCATGATAGTGTGATCACTCACCAAGAGCAACCTATCCTGGAATGTGAAGTCAATGGGACTTAGGAAGCATCACTAGGAACCAAGCTGGCCACAGAACTGGAAAAAAGCCTGTTTTCATTCCAATCCCAAAAAAGAAAGTCAATGCCAAAGAATGCTCAGACTACCACACAATTGCACTCATCTCACACGCTAGTAAAGTAATGCTCAAAATTCTCTCAGCCAGGCTTCAACAGTATGTGAACTGTGAACTTCAAGATGTTCAATATGGATTTAGAAAAGGCGGAGGAACCAGATATCAAATATCTGTTGGATCATTGGTAAAGCAAGAGAGTTCCAGAAAAACATCTACTTATGCTTTACTGATTATGCCAAAACCTTTGACTGTGTGGATCACAACAATCTCTGGAAAATCCTGAAAGAGATGGCAATACCTGACCACCTGACCTTTCTCCTGAGAAATCTGTATGCAGGCCAAGACTCAACAATTAGAACTGGACATGGAACAACAGACTGGTTGCAGACAAGGAAAGGAGTACATCAAGGCTGTATATTGTCATCCTGCTTATATAACTTATATGCAGAGTACATCATGAGAAACTCTGGGTTGGAGGAAGCACAAGCTGGAATCAAGATTGCCGGGAGAAATATCAACAATCTCAGATATGCAGATGACATCAACCTTATGGCAGAAACTGAAAAAGAATTAAAGAGCCTCTTGATGACATTGAAAGAGGAGAGTGAAAATGTTGGCTTAAAACTAAACATTCAGAAAACTAATATCATGGCATCTGGCCCCATCACTTCACATCAAATAGACTGGGCAACAAAGGAAACAATGACAGACTTTATTTTTTTGGGCTCCAAAATCACTCCGTTTAGTGACCACAGCCATGAAATTCAAGACGCTTGCTCCTTGGAAGAAAAGCTATAACAAATCTAGACAGCATATTTAAAAAGAGAAACATTACTTTGCCAGTGAACGTCCATCTAGTCAAAGCTATGCTTTTTTCCAATAGTCCTGAATGGATGTTAGAGTTAGACTATAAAGAAAACTGAATGTTGAAGAACTGATACTTTTGAACTGTGGTGTTGGAGAAGGAGATCCAACCATTTGGACTGCAAGGAGATTCAGCCAGTTCATCCTAAAGGAAGTCAGTCCTGAATATTCATTGGAGGGACTGATGTTGAGGCTGAAACTCCAATACTTTGGCCACCTGATGCAGAGTAGTGACTCATTTGAAAAGCTCCCAATGCTGGGAAACATTTAAGGCATGAGAAGAACGGTACAACTAGGATGAGATTGTTGGATAGCATCCAACTGACTTAATGGACATGAGTTTGAGTAAGCTCTGGGAGTTGGTGATGGATAAGAAGGCCAGGCATGCTGCAGTCCAAGAGATCACAAAGAGTCAGCCATGCCTGAGTGACTGAAATGAGCTGAACTGAAATTAAAAAATAAAACAATATATTGAATTTTAATATTCAGGTAGTTATATTGACCTTATTTTTTTTACTTCTTAATTTATTTCTAACACTTTTGTAAACGAAGCAAAAACTGAGAATAAAGAATAATATCCACATATTGAGAAAGTTTCACTGTATAGAAGTATTCCCAGAGAAATTCTTTTTCTGCCCTTCAATATAATGCAAGCTAGAAACATTTCAATTATACTCCTCTTAAATCTTTAAAATGGTAAAGTGGACTCATGAATCTCATGGGTCACTTTTTTTCTCCCCAAACCACAGGGTATGTATATTTTAAAATAACATGTTGACATTTCTGCTAAATTGTGTATAAACCCTGGTGCTATAATCCTAAATTTACAGACATAAAACTAAATGCTAAAATTTCTTGAACCACAGCTACATCATTTTGTACTAGCTATTAAACCATTCTCAATAGACCATAATCACAATGAATTCTAATACTTTCGTTTTTATTGGAATCCCTAAGGCAATTTTTTCTGTCAATTTTGAAATCATCTCAATACACGGCCTTGAGGATATCAGAAAGTGATTAGTAAGTTGAGAATGCCTGTCTGTAATGTGACAGTCTATACATCTCAGTTCTTCATCTAGCAATACATAGGCTCAAAAATACATAGAACACTGTGAAATGATAACAATAAAAGCACCTTATGAAAGGAGATGGATTATTTTTAATTACAGAAAAGCTTTTTAATTGCCATCTCTTCTCTTAGTATGTCAGTTTGTTCCTCAAAAATCTTCAAGAAGGTAGAGTCGCTGTTCTCCACCGTATCTCCCATTGAGCTGGCACATGTCAGCCACTCAGTAACTCAGTAAACGTGTGGTGTGGATGAGTAACAAGTAAGTTACCTCAATTTGAGGAATCCTTCAATAATATAATTAAAAGTAATAATACATTTAAAAGAAAGCTGTAAACTATGGAGTACTAGTCAACTAGTTGATCTACTTACTTCTTATTTGTGCTTCTAGGTCTAAACCATACTCACTTGCTTCTCTCTTTGGTTTGTTTGTGACTTTTTTTGAGTACTTTAAGATCTATGACACAACTGAGAGCAAGGTACAAATGTTTCTCATATAGCCTCTGCCCCCTCACAAGCACGGACTCCCCCATTATTAACGTATGCTCAGTTATGTCCAGCTCTTTGTGACCACATTGGCTGTAGGCCATCAGGCTCTTCTATCAGTGGCATTTTCCAGGTAAGAATAATGGCATGGGTCACCACTTCCTACTCCAGGAGATCTTCCTGACTCAGGAATCAAACCACGTCTCTGCATCCCGCTGCACTGGCAGATGGATTCTTTACCACTGTGCCACCTAGGAAGACAGACAGATTTGGGGAATGATAATTCCTCCTGCTTTTTGACTTTTTTTTTTTCCCACCTGTTGTCTTACTGAGCTTTTGGATAAGATTGTAAATTGCTTCAGTGCTTATGGGAAATTCTCAGCAAAATTAACCCACATGAACATCAATGGTGTGGCACCTGTAATTAGGCTCTCCCTGGCAGTTTGCTAGATACACAGCTTCCTGACCCAGAGGCTGAGGTGGTACCCAGGACGCTATGTTTTGGACATGTCCTCAGAGATTTCTGATGTCCCACACCACCCTCTGGGACACATGGGTCCAGCCCATTATTAATATCACTCACAAAAATCTTACCTTGTTATAAGGATGAACATACACTGATATATCATAATCATCCAAAGCCCGTCATTTATCTTAGGGTTCACTCATACTGAGTAGTCTCTGTGGGTTTGGATAAAAGTATAATGACTTATCCATCATAATCATTATAACATCATACAGTGTTTTCACTGCCCTAAAAGTTCTCAGAGTTCTGCCTATTCATCTCTCCTCTTTCCCTACCCCTCCCCACTACCAACAACCACTCATCTTTTTGCTGTTTCTACACTTTTGCCTTTCCCAGAATGTCTTGTGACTGGAATCACACAGTTGGCAGCCTTTCCAGATTGGCTTAGAAATTAGAATGGGAAGTTTGTTCCTCGGCACTGAGATTCTGATCTCCTGCTCTAGACCTGCCACCTGTTAGCCCTCTTTTTTCAATATCCCACCTCCGTGGCATTATCATCTTCATTCTATAGACATTTTAGTTCTTGACTGTGGTGATTAGTTTTATGTGTCAACTCAACTAGACTCTGCTGCCCAGTTGTTTGGCCAATCATTTACTACTGTGAAATTTTGTTTGTTTAGATGTGATTGACATTTATATTCAGTAGACTGTAAGTAAAGCAGATCACCCTCCATGACATGTATGAGTCTCATCCAATTGTTTTGCCAGAGAAAAAATTGATGTTTCCTAAATAAGAGGGAATCATGCCTGAAGACTATAAAATACATACCCTGCCCGAGTTTCCAGTCTGATGGTCAGCTAGCAGGGTTAGACTTGTCAGCCCTTACAGTCTCGTGAATCAACTCCTTAAGGTCTCTTTCTCTCTCCTATATTCATTCTCTCCCTCTTTCTCTCTCCTTTAGTATACTAACTTCTACAACTATGGAGCAAATAGTACTATTGAAACAGAGCAAACATTAACAGTTGATTCATTCCAAAAACATCATGTCACTGAGTTACAATGGGGACTGTATTCTCTGAAATATGATTAATTGTATTCATCTTCTGGGCTCAGAACAGTAGCTAAGGCAGAGCAGAATAATGCAAAGTGGGATATTTAAAGAAGTGCAACAGGAAAGCATCCAAATGCCTTGAGAGTACTTTCATATAAAAATTTATTAACTTATTTGAAATATTACCTGCTTAAGAACCTTGCTGATAATTTTTTTGAAAGCCAAGTGGAATGATAAGCATAGGCAGAGGTAGAAAATCCCTGAATTCTAGATTAAGGTATTTTCCTCACATTTTATGGATTCTATATACTATATATAAGCTCTCTTTTAAAGTACATTTTATAGTCCTTCTGGTGGTCAAGATAGCCTTCAAGCTGAAAATCAATGTCTACTCTGAGGTGAAGGTGAATTTCCTTCATTTGCTTTATTAAAACATTTATTTTTTTGCATATTTCAATATATGGAACAGAATAATACATATTTAGTATTAGCACAGAATAAAAGTATGTCAATTATAAATCTCTCAAACTATTCTTGGATTACTAATAGTGCTTTGACAGTCATGCTTGTGGGTAAAAATAAGTTTTATTACATATTTCTATCTTGTACAATGTACAATTCATAGAGGCTTATTGCCTCCAAAAAGATTCCTTTCTCAGACAGTACGTACAGTTTTACTGATTTTGATGGCAGTTTTATATCATATTTCCTCACTAAAAAAGATAAATAGATGTTTTTTGTGTTAGGCTAAATCATCCCCTCGTATTGTCCATGCCCTAAAATCAGACTACATTACCCCGTAAGTGGTAAAAGGGGAGGTGTCTATGTGCTTTAGTTAACGATTTTGATATAAGATTTTCATGGATTATTTGGGTGTGTCCAGTGTAATTGTGCTGGTGGCAAAGAACCTGTTTGCCGGTGCAGGAGACATAAGAGACACAAGTTAGATCCCTGAGTTGGGAAGATCCCCTGGAGGAGGAAATGGCAACTGACTTCAGCATTCTTGCCAGGAGAAGCTCATGGACAGTGGAGCCTGGCAGGCTACACTCTATGGAGTCGCAAAGAGTCGGACATGACTGAAGTGACTTACCACACACACAGTGTAGTCGTAAAGATCCTCAAAGGAAGGCAGGAGAAGACACAGAAAGGAAAATGTGATGTGACCAAAGAAGCAGATACTGGAGTGATGTGACTACAATCCAAGAAAAGCCAAATGTTTTAAGAAACTGAACGTGAAACAGATGTTCCCCTGAAGCATCTGGAAGAATGCCAACTTTTGTTTTTTGCCCTGTAATATACCTTTTGAATATTAAGACTTCAGAACTTATAAAAGAAAAAACGTTTGTGTTGTTTTAATCCACTAAATTTGTAGCAATTCATTACAGCAACAATAGAAAACTAACATCCTTTTCTTTTCTGAAAAAAGTGATTGATGTTTATCTAAATGTTTTAAGTAATTTAAGGTGAAAACCTATAGGACAGTTCTTTTATAAATATATTCTGAAATCTAAAAAATATATATTATAAATA
>SJYC01013282.1:0-15178 GCA_006408675.1 Madoqua kirkii | reverse complement strand
GAAGCCAATAATCTGCTTTGCTGGATGCCTGATGTCCTCTGCCAGCCTTCAGAAGTTGTTTTGTGGAGTTTATTCCGTGTTGAAGTGTTCTTTTGATGAAGTAGTGAGGGAGAAAGTGTCCTCCCCGTCCTATTCCGCCGCCATCTTTTTTCCAGCTCCGTAATGTTTCCTGTGTGACAAGTGTTATTCTAAGCGCTTTATGCATGTCAACTCAGTTAACTCTCAGAACAACCAGTAAAGTAGGGATTATTTTTTTGTTGTTGTTTTAAATGAGGAGATTGAGTCATGAAAAGTACAGGTAACTTGTTCAAGTTCAAATAGCTAGTGAAAAAACTCAAGCTCTGGTTTCAAAATTCATGCTCTTAACAACTATTCTATACTAACAGGATAATCTTGATCCAAGAATGCTCATTAAACACTAGAGACCAAGCTGGAAATTACACATTTAAATATGCTTATTAAGCTGCATCTGTGAAGGAGATGTGATCAAGACACAACTGAATAAGAACTCAGGCCAAATTGAGTATATATATCTCTTTTTAAATAAGCAATGCAACTAATGAACTATAATGACCATCTAAAAATGGAAACATAATCTTGAAGACTTATAGTAAGGATCATATAGTCTTTTGAAAATTACTTACTAAAGACTCAGAGAATATCTCATAATTTTACTAGCATCCTCAATAAACATAGAAGTACTTCCTTGAGAGAGAAACAAACACCATGAAGAGGATATACATAATATTAAAATACCATTTTAATATTATGTGTGGCATGGATGACTGAAAGGAACTAAATGTATCACAATGAAATATAAATATCAAGGGACTTATAAAGGTAAGTAAACAATATAGAAAATTGAATGAATAGTTTAGAGGTATAACTTATTTCTTATAGAATGCTTAAGAATGAATGAAAATAACCAGTGAGAAGCTGGTACATATGGAGAAAACAAATATCTGAAATAGAAAATTCGGGGTGAAAGCCATAATCTGTAACATGATTGAAGAAAATTGCAGTGAACTGAATAGCCTCAAAGTATGGAAACCAAAGGACTCACTGTAGTTCCCACAAAAAGTCTTAAAAGATGCCTTTCCAAGATATGTCCCAATGGAGAAATTTGCTAAATGAATAAAAACATAAAAAACTATGAAACTACCAAATGGTGAAAACTGATACTAACATATTAAATGCATTAGAAATGATAACATTTTACTGTTTCCTATTTATTGTCCTACTGCCTAGATTCTTCACTTGAATTATTTAAAATATTTTTTTATTTATTAAGTGCTTACCAAAATAATCTCTAAGGTGTTAGAACATCATTTACTCAATGGATCCTCAAATTTTCTTTAATATTAGCAAGGCTATGACAGACATACTTGCAGCTACGTTCTGGCATATAGTCATTATTGTGTACTTAGAATGATGAAAACTGATGGTTCATGTAATATGCACATTCTTAGGAATTTTGACTTTAATCTCAAATGTATTTAAAGGGATCAATTAGTTAACAAAACAATTGTCTTAGCATCCAGCTTGCATGTGAAATATAAATATATATGCACAAAGGTCATCAAAATATAACTTTTATTATTTTGTTGCTTAAGACAAGCGGTTTCAGGATACAAGTTAAGAGTTTATATCCATTTTAATATTGTAAATTGTCTAATAATGGGTATAATCCATCCCTTACTTAACTATAGTACTGGACTTGACTTGATAAAAATTTTTGTACTTCTGTTGTCAAACCACAAAAACTTCATATATCTGTATCATAAATCACTTAATCAAATGCAATCATGCATTACTGTGCAATATGCATATAGGAAATTTTCTCATGCCTTTGCATAAATCCTGAAAGTATTACCATATCTACTATATAGTTACTTTCTAGGTGCTATTGTTGTAAAGTACATAAAATACATATTCATTTATATGCCAGGTTTCCAGAATAGAATATTTAGCAAGTAGGGCATGAGACAAATTTGACATTTTGTCTCAAATACATTAAAATATAATTTTTTTCTTATAGCCTTATATTAGGTTGTCAAAAAATATCAGTGCACATATCCTCTGTCATCCCAAAAGGCAGAAATATGATCATGAGTACAAAAATGTAGTGAGAAATATATTGGCTCATGGTAAAAAAAATCACTTTCATTGTCTCTGCCACCACTGAATTTATATGTCTATCTGTGGCTTCACCCAACATTTTCTTAAACTACTCTAAAATTAATATTCCTGAATTTTACTCTGCCATGTCATTTGTGCTCAAAAGTTATAATAGATCCTCAATAACCAACACATACTGTGGGTTGGTGGTCCACATTCTCTGTAATCTGACAGCAGCTGATGTTTCCTGCTTGCCCTTTCACACTTACCTTTCTTGAAACTGAAACCCTTTTATTGTTTCTGATCAAGTATTTCTTTCTTTCTGCTTTTGTGTATTTTATTCTCTCATTGTGAATTTTTTTAACCCCACCTCTAATTCTACTAATCACCCTTTCCCTTTAAGATTGGCAAAATACCTTAGTGCCAAATGTTGATTAGACACAGACTTTGGTTTAGGTTCTAGATCCACCATTAACACGCTGTGTGGCTTTGAGATAGCATCTGGCATGCCAAGCTTTGACCTCTTCATGAGTAATATTTAGAGGATGACTGTCTTTATCTCCATGAGCACTTACCACATAACAGTTACGTGGACAGTGTCTGGCACAAAGAAATGACTCAGGAAATTCTAACTCTTGTTACTTCATCTAAATCCTTTATGGAACTTACCGGTTTTAATTCATGTCATGCTTATGTGCATACAAGCCGTCTTTCGTCCTCAGCTAGACTATGAACTACTGATACCACCAATTGTGATTTCCATTTTAATTGTCATAATACTTTAGTATATCATCTTGCTCATGGTAAGCATAAATTAAATAAAAATCTATTAGAGCTGATTAACAAAGTAAAGCTTGCCTCACAAAGTTTCCTGCTACTGAAAGTGTTCAAGGAGAGGTTAGGTGAATAACACAGTGGAAAATGCAGAAGGTTAATAAAGTACGAGGGAGATCATACAAGACAAACTCTTAGAAGCAGAGTCTAATTTTAAGATTCTTAGAAAAATAAAGAGAATGACATTACAGTTCAAAAAAATAGAGCAGAGAATAATTATTGAATGGCTTTAAATCGTCATAGTATATTGTGAGAGCATTGTGGTAATTTAGGTGAACTGAATGGGTGAGAGAGAAGTAGGAGTCATGGATTTTGCATTACTTTATCTAGGAATTAAGAAGAAATAAGTTTGAAACATATTTTCTTAATAATGCCTGTTAAAAAAAACTATATTCCAGTGGTAATCAGAATCAACTGAGGATCCTGAAGTTTAGTTTTGTAATGAAGTAACTGTGTGACTTTATCAGTACCCATTAACTTTTCAGGATCTGTTTTCTCATCTGCAAAATTTCTGCTTAAACTAGACCACCTTAGTCTCTAAAGTGGAAAGGAACAGTGAGAAAACGCCCACCTTTTAAATATACACAGTGTTAAATAGATTAAAAAAATTCTTTTTCTTAAGAATAGTAGAAATTTGAAAGGGCATAAATATTCAGCAAAAAAAGTGGCCAGATTCCTGACAAGGAAACTCTGGTGTGTTTTCTCATTAACCTAAATTAAACTGCGATTGTACCCCAAACAGCCTTATATGTCTGTGTGTTCCTGCCAATATGCAGTTGGATTTCTCCTCTGCAGCTGTCTGTGATGCTCCAAAGAGACAAGTGAATACTGTTGTCAAATAAAAAGTGGAGAAATGGAATCATTAAAGCAGAATGAATAAATTACAATGGCCTTATAAAAGCAGTTTTAACAAGTGAACATGAATAAGAGTTAAAGTACACACTTTTGATTTTGCAGGAGTTCAGCATTGAAGATTTTTTAAAGTAGACATTTTAATTAGATAATATATAATCTTATTTTGAGTCTTCCCAGTTGGCACTTGTAGTAAAAAACCTGCATGTCAATGTTAGGCTTCCCAGGTTGCTCAGATGATAAAAAATCTGCCTGCAATGCAGGAGACCGGGTTCAATCTCTGGGTTAATTCTACACATTAACTTTGCCATGTTAGGCAGGTTTCGTTTTTAAACGAAACTTTGAAAATTGAGCTTAATAAAATGATTCCTGGATGTGAAGTCAGAATATGTGGAATTTCAGTTCTATTAAAGGTCCGTGTTACATAACTTTATTGCATCTCAATATCCTCATGTGTATGTAAGTTAAGACTAGATTATATCCAAAAGAAAAAAAGTGAAGTTGCTCAGTAGTATCCGACTCTTTGTGACCCCATAGACTGAGTTGGACACGACTGAAGTGACTTAGCAGCAGCAGCAGACTGTTGCCTACCAGGCTCCTCTGTCCATGGAATTTTCCAGGCAATAGTACTGGGGTGGATTGCCATTTCCTTCTCCAGGGGATCTTCCCTATCCAGGGCTCGAACTCCAGTCTCCCCCATTGTAGACAGACACTTTACCGTCTGAGCCACCAGGGAAGGTCTTGCTAAAACTCTGTGATTCTTTGATCCTGTAAGTGTTCCACTAGTATTGTCGATATATGCCCAAAATACTTGGTGTGCATTGCATTGATTACAAACAAATGTGTACACTATTATTTTCATATACTATAAATTAGTTGGGATTAATTTGAGATTATTAATGAAAACATCTTGGTACACACAGACAAGTTAAATGTTTCTGGGAAATGGAATTAGAAGCTGAAGGAGGTGAAACATTTGTATGTTCAGTGCAGGTGTCAGACAGGAGCAATGCAGATATTATTTACTTCAGCACTGGAGTCACGGGAACAAATTAAGCATTTTTATGTTTGTCACAAGTGTATTTGAACTGTGTAGTCACCTCAGATATTTGAAATGACGACATGGCAACAGCAGCCATTGTTAATAGCAAGAATATGGGAACTGGCAGCGACAATTTAGCAGGTAGGCAGACAGCACTACAAAGGCGCACAGAATTGGCACTGAGCATTCAAATGAACAGGCACAAGAACTGAGGCTTTCAAAAAAGCTGTTACATTGTCTGTCACACCTTAGATGACTTCTGAACCATATGTTTAGAGAAATGGTGTAGGGTTGAGATCGCAGGTGGTCAGAGCAGGCAGCAGAAACAGTTTGATTTGTACTTGGAATGATGCATACACAGGCAGTGGAGTTGAAATCTAAGCCTGGGGTGCAGGTGCTAATTATTTTTTCAGTGGCACCAATGGAGTTAGAGAGTGGAGCCTGATTTACAGCCTATCTTCATATTAGTGACCAAACATAAGTAACTCCAGATGCCAAGTGCGATAGGGGTGCTGGAAGGGCTCAGTGATAAATAAATATGATAAATTTTTAGATGAAAATTGTTGCACTTCTGTCCTATTGTTCTTTTTGCTAAGTAAGGGTTATTCTGAGTTATAGAATGTGGATTTGTGCTGACAGATGTTAAAACTTGGACTGAATTTCAGTATAACTTGACAAAATTTATTTTTCCTTTTCTCACCCATATCCCACCCAAGTATCTCACAGTCAGCCTAGATCACATGGTTAACAACTTTCATCATAAATTAATCATTTAAGAAATAAAATATTTATAGTTTAATTTGTGCCATTCTTCTAAGCAAATAAACATTAAAACAAAACCAAAAAGTGTTTTAGAATTATCTGCCTTACTTGGCAAACTTGTTGAATCTCTACTTATAGTTTTAGAATTGACATCAACATCGTGAGATCTATGAAGTCAGAAAGAGTTTTTTCTCCAATCCTGCACTGCAAATTGGGGCTTCACAGATGGCTCAGCGGTAAAAGAATCCACCTGCAATGCAGGAGATGCAGGTTTGATCCCCGGGTCAAGAAGATCCCCGGGACAAAAAGATCCCCTGGAATAGGAAATAATTACCCACTCCAGTATCCTTGCCTGGGAAATCCCATTGACAGAAGAGCTTGAAGGGACACAGTCACTGAAGTTACAAAGCGTTTGACCTGACTTAGTGACTAAATAACAATAGCAGTATCCCAAATTAAACACATTTATATTGTATTAAAATTTTTGTTTGTTAGTCTTCTTCACAAGCTCCTGAAATTCTGATGGTAAGAAATTTATCTCATTGTAAGTATTTATTTAACATGTTGCATGGATGACTGGATTACTGGATGGATGATATGCTGACAGTACTATCTTGACAACCAAAGGTCCAGGCTGTAGGTAATGGTCGGCACAACAATGAATGGTAAAATCAGTAGCTTTGAAGCCAAGTGAAGGCTAACTCTGGAATTCTCATCTCTGAGTATGATCAGGATTATGAGAGAATTTTTTATAAAAATGGTAACATCAGAGTCTTACCCCTTAGTGCAGTAGTTCTCAAAAACATTCCCTGGACCAGTAGAATCAGCATCATCTTAGAATTTGTTGGAAATGTGTACTAAATCACAATAAACTGTGGAAAATTTTGAAAAAGATGGGAATACCAGACCACCTAACCTGACTCTTGAGAAATCTGTATGCAGGTGTGGGGCCCTAAATGGGAACCCTTAAAAAGAAAGGGGCTAGCTTTGCGGTGGGAAATTAAGATGGCGTCTGGAGGAAGAGATGGGGGCATGGTCTGTGTTGCTTGTCAAAGTTTTTTGATTGGCTCTCTTGATTTCTGTGCACTTAAACAGCACATGATCTCCATAGACTCCTGTTATAATGAAGGCACATGACGATTTGACCTTTAACGTGATTGGTGCAACTATTGGAAAGTCTCTCCTAAAATCCCCCTGCTTGTCTATATAAGCTGGGAGTTTGGGGCAATAAAGCGGAATTGCTCAGACAGAACCCCTGTTGCATCTGATTGTCTCTCGCTGGCTGGGAGGCTGGGTTGGCAGACAGCAGGCTCACCTCTCCTTGGGACCCCTCGTCTTTGCTGAGGGAAGTTCCACTGCCGCTCTCTTTCTGCAGAGGGCCCCCTGCATGCAGGTCAGGAAGCAACAGTTAGAACTGGACATGAAACAACAGACTGGTTCCAAATAAGAAAAGGAATACGTCAAGGCTGTATATTGTCACCCTGCTTATTTAACTTCTATGCAGAGTATATCATGAGAAACACTGGACTGGAAGAAACACAAGCTGGAATCAAGATTGCTGGGAGAAATATCAGTAACCTCAGATATACCACCCTTATGGCAGAAAGTGAAGAGGACCTAAAAAGCCTCTTGATGAAAGTGAAAGAGGAGAATGAAAAAGTTGGTTTAAAGCTCAACTTTCAGAAAACGAAGATCATGGCATCCGGTCCCATCACTTCATGGGAAATAGACGGGGAAACAGAGGAAATAGTGTCAGACTTTATTTTTTGGAGTTCCGAAATCACTGCCGATGGTGACTGCAGCCATGAAATTAGAAAACGCTTACTCCTTGGAAGAAAAGTTATGACCAACCTGGATAGCATATTCAAAAGCAGAGACATTACTTTGCTGACTAAGGTGCGTCTAGTCAAGGCTATGGTTTTTCCTGTGGTCATGTGTGGATGTGAGAGTTGGACTGTGAAGAAGGCTGAGCACAGAAGAATTGATGCTTTTGAACTGTGATGTTGGAGAAGACTCTTGAGAGTCCCTTGGACTTCAAGGAGATCCAACCAGTCCATTCTGAAGGAGATCAGCCCTGGGATTTCTTTGGAAAGAATGATGCTAAAGCTGAAACTCCAGTACTTTGGCCGCCTCATGAGAAGAGTTGACTCATTGGAAAAGACTCTGATGCTGGGAGGGATTGGGGCAGGAGGAGAAGGGGACGACCGAGGATAAGATGGCTAGATGTCATCACGGACTCGATGGACATGGGTCTGAGTGAATTCCGAGAGATGGTGATGAACAGAGAGGCCTGGCATGCTGCAATTCATGTGGTCGCCAAGAGTCAGACAGGACTGAGCGACTGAACTAACTAACTAACCTAGTAAATCAGAAACTCAGGATGAATCCCAGAAACTTATGTTTTCTGAGGCTCTCCAGATGATTCTGATTCATGGTAAAGTTTAAGAACCATTGTGAGATCCCCATTCAATTTATCTAAAATGTTAATATTCACATTTTCTCTACAGCTCTTCAGTTGATTCTAAAGCGCAGTCAAAGTTGTAAACCATGAAAATATCAGAAAACAATAGTAAGAAATAGATGCCTATGTGAAGTCAAATTCACAAGGAACTAGAGCAAAATGGATAAAAATAAAATGAAGAGGAAACAATGTGTGCAAGATATTTAATAGTCTATGATTTTGTTTCTTTTTTCCCCTTGTGCTTGTCTCTGTCATACAACAATATGAATCCGTCATAATCATATATATATATATATATATACATAAAATCTTCCCTGGTGGCTTAGACTGTAAAGCGTCTGCCTACAATGCAGAAGACCTGGGTTCAATCCCTGGGTTGGGAAGATCTCCTGGAGAAGGATATGGCAACCCATTCCAGTATCCTTGCCTGGAAAATCCCATGGACGGAGGAACCTAGTTAGACTACAGTCCATGGGGTCGCAGAGTTGGACACGACTGAGCGACTTCACTCACTCAAATATATATAAATTACCCCTCCCTCCTGAGCTTCCCCCACTCCATTTGTTTCTTATTCTATAAGAGAAGCACATTATAGAGAGAAATGTTTTCTATAGACTCCTATTAGTAGTGATTTGATTATTCTACAAAATTTCATGTTAATTCTGGATGCTATGTTACTCAACTTTATGCAACAATCAAACCATAGACTATTTCCTTCAACAATTGTGATCTATACATGCATAGGTATAAATGTGAATCAAACTTTATCTGTAATCTTCAAATGATCCTTTGAGGGATAAGCATTATTACACTGACTTTTTTCAGATATGTAAGCTGAAATTCAGTTTAATTAACTTTCCCAGTCATACAGCAAGGGACTGACATAGCTGGGATTGGAACTCAGGTCTTTTACATCCTACAGCCTTGTTCTTCACAAGCAAATGTGAGATATTAACATTGTTAAATATGAATCATAAAATAATATTCTTAATGGTGTAATTAAAGCCCAGAGTGGGAGTTTTTCTCTACGTGGTTTATAATTAAGTTTATCTATTTCTTTACTTGTATTGAGACATAAACAAGAGAAGAAAGGAAATAATGTATTTTAATGCCTCTGATTTCCCAAGCACTGAACGTGCAATATTGCATTTGCTGCAGGAAAGGGACTCCTTCCAGGGCCTGAAATTGGGCTCTTGTCTAACACTCAGAAATGATAGTCTGAGGAAACACATCTGCTGAAAAAGCAAGAGATTTTATTGGGAAAGGACACCTTGGTGGAGAGCAATAGGATAAGGGAACCCAGGAGAACAGCTCTGCCACATGGCTGGCAGTCTTGGGTTTTGTGGTGATGGGATTAGTTTCTTGTTGTTTTTAGCCAATCATCTGCCTCAGAGTCCTTCATGGTGGTACATGCCTTGTTCAGCCAAGATGGATGCCAGAGAGGAGGATTCTGGGAGGTGGCCGGACATGTGGTGTCTTCTTTTGACCTTTCCTGAACTCTTTTGATGGGGTGGCTTATTAGTTACATGTTCCTTACCAGGACCTCTAGCCCTAAAACAACTTATGCAAATGGTTACTATGGTGCCTGGCCAGGCTGGGCTGTTTCTGTCAGTGTGCTTTCCCTAACACATTTATCTTTAAAAAATTCTCAATTGTATTATAACTATTGGCTGAAAGTGATAGGAATGGTAACTAAGTCTACATATCTAGGTAGCACTGGATGCAAAATCCAGCTCTGTCTGATCACAGAATGTTTTGACCACATTCATTCTCGTTACACTAGCATTTTCCTCCTTCAGGCAACAGGGACAAGAAAAAATATGACTGGATAATTCTTTAATTATCCTGAGACTGAAAATAATAACAAAAAGTGGGGGTAAAAAAGATACATTGAAAGTAAAAATAGCAAAGAGCAATGAAGAAAAGTGAATGCTAATTTAATGGCACAAATTTAAACATTTTTTTAAATGACAAGCTTTTCAAAAAGGGGAAGAAATCTAAGCAAATTTAATGCAAAGTGAACATAGAAGTGGAAAATTAAATACAGTGTTGTGGACACTGAGAAGACAGCGAATTTTATGATCTAGAAAGTCATGCATGAATTAATAAAAGAATCAGTCATGAAAGAAAAGAGAAGATGCACCAGATAGAGGTAGGAGACTGTGCATCTTAAGTGGAAGCAAAGACTAAAATGCAGGGCAAGGTTTGAGAACAATGAAACTAAAAGATACTCCTTGGAAGGAAAGTTATAACCAACCCAGATAGCATATTCAAAAGCAGAGACATTGCTCTGCCAACAAAGATCCATCTAGTCAAGGCTATGGTTTTTCCTGTGGTCATGTATGGATGTGAGAGTTGGACTGTAAAGAAGGCTGAGTGCTGAAGAATTGATGCTTTTGAACGGTGGTGTTGGATAAGACTCTTGAGAGGCCCTTGGACTGCAAGGAGATCCAACCAGTCCATTCTGAAGGAGATCAGCCCTGGGATTTCTTTGGAAGGAATGATGCTGAAGCTGAAGCTCCAGTACTTTGGCCATCTCATGTGCGGGGTTGACTCACTGGAAAAGACTCTGATGCTGGGAGGGACTGGGGGCAGGAGGAGAAGGGGACGACAGAGGATGAGATGGCTGGCTGACATCACCAACTCGACGGACGTGAGTCTGAGTGAACTCTGGGAGTTGGTGATGGACAGGCAGGCCTGGCGTGCTGCGATTCGTGGTGTCGCAAAGAGTCGGACATGACTGAGTGACTGAACTGAAGTAAACTGAACTGATGTAACAATAAGAATAGGACCAAAGATACAATCTTGAGACATATGCTAAAGACAGATAATGGGAGAAAGCCACCATCAAGGATATAGAAGGTGTTATATGAGTGATGGATGAAGTAGAAGAGTAACCCTGGTTGGAAAAATGCCTTATCACTTTCCCAAATTTAGTATCTTCAGTTAAAACAATTAAGTTTTCACCATATCTCTAGGCCATCTATACTTTTATCAACAACAACAGGAACAATAACAAAACATGTACAGAAGGACCATATTGTTCTAATTCATATTAAAGTAGATGTGTAACTGGCTTGTCACAAGGGTGGTAATGTTTAAGAAAAAAGATTCCAAATTCATAAACAAATGTTTCTATTTCAAAAGCTTCAATTTTCTTTGTATGTGGGAAAATAACATGCAGTAGTGCTCTGATGGGAGAACAAGATCCCTAGTCTTCAGGTCCCAGTGCTTTGATGCCACCTGATTAAGGTGAGAATCTCATCAAGCCTGCAAGAAGTTGCCTGTCATTCTCACAGCAGGGATTCTACCCTCCAACTGCTTATCCTTCAATCGCTTTGCAGACTCTGCTTTCCATCTCTCTGCCTGCCCCTTGAGCTAGTCAGTGGTCGCAACATCAGGCACACTGGAAGATTTTCCCTTAAAAGTGAACCATATTTACCATTCCCCTAGGCTTCCCTGACAGATTTTGGAGCTGTCTGATTCTCTTCTAGAAATAACAAAAACTGTTCTGTGTATCACAAAGCTGCATATCTATCAAAACAAGATATAAAATTATAAAGAACTTAAACTTAGAGGAAAAGATGTGCTAAGCTTTTAAAGGAAAACTGCATTGTGGACAAAGCATTGCTTTAGTTAAAACAGGTTCAGGGTTAAGAACTTCCTAAAGGGATGTTTAAACTAATTTTACAATCTTGGGTTAAGTAGTTTTTAAAAATCTTGAGATTTCCTATTCATCACTTATAAAGCAACCTTTTCCCCCAGTTATTTTAAACAAAAGGCTTATATTAAAAAGTTTAAATATAATCTTCAGATTTTGGTGTTGAATTTATTGTTTTTACAATTATGAGTATGACTATGATTATTTTCACTTCCTAGACATCCATACTGAAAGACAGACACAGTCAGATGCAGTCTCTTTTCTATAGCACAAGGCTTTATTAACTACTGGGTAGAACTGACTATAACGGAAGGCTTTGTACTCTAGACAAAAAACCCTCACTCTTTCACTAGAGAAAGCTTTAGGGGATTGGTGAACATCCTTAAACTTTATGGAAAATATTTTTTTCCGAATTATGGAATACAACTTCCGTTAGAAGTGCACATTGACCTGTGAGTAATATACGCATGAGCACACGTGAGGGGGTGGGAGGAGCGAGAAATTGCACAATCCACTGGTTCTTAATTACTTTCTGCAATTCTAATGTGTCTGAACATGATATATGGCAGATTTTATTAGTTTCTGAAGTCAGATTTTGAAGTGATACAGTTGTGCAGGGTACAACTACATAGTTGTATCTACATATACTATAGGACACTATGGTAGTATGCTACCATAATGTACCTACTGTATAGTAGATTTAGATTTTATTCTATTTCCTATAGTTTTAGAAATGAACGTTGTTTCCATCATAGGATGAAATTCACAGCTGCCTTGGCAGTATATCCTAGCTGAATTCTGTGAAAATTGTATTTTAGTTGTTGTTATGCCCTTCCTGTTTCTCTATAGTTAATGAAGTAAAATGGAATATTCATTTTTTTTCCACTCCTTTTTCAGTCTTCTCAAGGATACTCTACAAGGCCTGAGAATTGGTGATAGAATACTGGTATTGGATTATTAGAACATGGTCCTCAAACAGGCTCAACAGGCCATTGATATTATCAAGTGTCCTTGAGTTAGTCATCACATATAAAGGAACTTGAGATTAATGTGCCACTACTTCTCCAATTAGTGTGGGAAATCAAGAACTGTTTGCAACATTAGGACAACAGAGATCCAATCTTTGTAGGACAGTGGCAAATAATTTTTATTTTAATGTTTCTTTCCCTGGAGAGTTCTGCTCATGCCTTTTCTATCATTTCTTGTATATATATAATGATTTAGTTCAACACCTTCAGAGCAATTTGACCTTTGCCACCTCCACCTACCATTGTTACCTGCCCAAAACTCAGGCAAGAAACAGAAGATGCACTATAGAAAAGGCAGTGAACTGTGAATTTCTTCTATCATTTGATGCAGACCTCTCTTGCTGTGAAACTGACCTTCTTTTTTTCCATTAAAAACTCTATTATAATGTTCCTTAAAGAACTTTCAAAGCATTTAGTCGATAATAGCTACGAGTTTGCTATAATGTAAGGTAGGAGTACTAATATTACATTGATTTTTTATTACTCCTTTGACATTGCTAAAACCACAATGTTTGACTTTAAAGAGTTTACTATAAAATATCCAATATATATGAACCAAGGTATTATTTTTTGCAATTACATCTTCCTACATTAAAATTCATGGGAAATAATAGTTTTTTAAAAAAGTTTATTAATATGGGCCTTTGTTATAGTCATCAAATTTATTTATATGCATGTGGTTTCTGAATTCTTCCTTTTCTATCTATCACAAATGACTGTCGCATTAAACATTACACAGCCACTTAATTCTGACCCTACTGCTCACAGACCTTCAGATTCTTTATACCATCAAGTAAAGTGAAAATTAAGAATAATTTACAAAGCTTTCAAGGTTTGATCTTATTGTAACTTGTAACCCCTTTTCTGATTCCTCATTGTTTTTATACATTATAACCTGGCCCAACCATATTCTGCACTGTTTCTCTTAGAAGCCAATGACTCTCTGTTCTTTCCATCTCAGTTTCTTTCCTGCTTATAATCAAATTGTAGATACTGGTTTTTCTTCTGACAACAGTGACTTTTTCCTTTGAATTTTATGTCTGCCAATTATTTGCATTCATTATACTCCTTTATAAATTAGATATGGGTAAGCTTTTTACAGGTCTTTGACTACACTCTGTAGTCTTTGAGTTCAGAACTGTGTCCATTTTATTTTGTATTTATTATCAATAGAATCTATCAGATTACTTTGAATATGATAGGTATCAAAGCAATCTGTATTCAAAGAATGATTGAATATAATACGTTACTTACAAAGGCAAATAATAACAATATCATTAATTTAGTCAATAATTCACCAATCTGATGAGGTGCCCACTATGTCCTAAGGATTATATAGAATGTTATATAGAACCTGGTCTTCAGGCAGATTTTATCTAGAAATCTTGACTTCCTCACATATTTCTCTGTTTTCCGGGACCTTTCCATCATACTGCCATCTTTTGGTATCCCTCTAATTAACTAGGTAACTTGTAAAAATTGCTACTGTGGAAAATGTCCTACGGAAATCCACCCATGCATGTCATCCTTTACTATCTCAGAGGGAACATTGTTCGTCACTGGAAAAGTATGGATGGTACTTGAATTATCTATGCCTTTCTCTTGAACTGATGGGCCTGATCCTGCAGGGAGACTAATATCCCTCTATCAGCTTTTCAGATTCCCATCCTGTGGCAATCATAACTTGATCTGCTCTTTCTTATAGGAAACTTTAGCATGGCATGCTATTTATTTATGTCATCCACTGCAATTTTCTGAAAATACTATTTCAAGCAGTATCTATGCCTTTAGAATTATGATTTTAGTGAGAATTAGGAGTCATAGCTTCATGACATATATAGAATCTGAATTAATATAACCTTTATTTCAAAGCATGGTCATGTAGGTTTATTTGTTTTAGAAGACAAATACTTGGGCAGACACTGTATTTGCTAACATTTAATAGAAAGCCTGGTATATGGTATGTTCTCAATATATATTTATGAATCAATAAAATGTAGTGCTTTTGTGCATTAAACAAAAATAAGAACAAAGAACACTTGAAAGTGGAGATCATGTATGTGTGTGTGTGTGTGTGTGTGTGTGTGTGTGTGTGTGTGTATGCATGTTTTCTTTAGCTGTAAGATTGTACAGACTCGGACTCCTCTGTAGTTCTGGCTGCCACTTTCATTTGGAATATCTGAATCTATTCCTGGCACTGTATATGCAGTTAACTTATCTGAACTTTATTTTTCTTCAAAATGAAGGAAATTGATTTAAATAATCTCTAAATTATCTTCTAGCTCTAAAGTTTGAGATTCTATGAATTAGGTCTCCTTATCTTATTCTATTATATTATTGTTGTTATTCTTAGATGAATCTTGTGTTTATTTTTCCATAGGACACTAAGGCACTGTTTACAAATACATTCATAATAGAAC
>SJYC01013272.1:0-10415 GCA_006408675.1 Madoqua kirkii | reverse complement strand
CTCCCTGCCCGTGACCCGCTGGGTACCTCCCGTGTGCCCTCTGGGGCACGCCTTCCTTGCCCCAGGGAGCTGGGGGCATAGGTGCAAACTGCTAGGAATAAAATGAGTAAGTTATGAGACTGCCTGGTGCTCCAGTAGTTCAGACTCAGCGCTCCCGATGCAGGGAGCCCAGGTTGAATCCCTGGCCAGAGACCTGGATCCTATAAGCTGCAGCTAAAAGTTCACATGCCGCAACTAAGACCCGGCACTGCCAAATAAGTAAATATTTATTTTATTCCTTGCCCCAGGGAGCTGGGGGCATAGGTGCAAACTGCTAGGAATAAAATGAGTAAGTTATGAGACTGCCTGGTGCTCCAGTAGTTCAGACTCAGCGCTCCCGATGCAGGGAGCCCAGGTTGAATCCCTGGCCAGAGACCTGGATCCTATAAGCTGCAGCTAAAAGTTCACATGCCGCAACTAAGACCCGGCACTGCCAAATAAGTAAATATTTATTTTAATTTAAATTTTATTTTTACTTTATTCTACTTTACAATACTGTATTGGTTTTGCCATACATTGACATGAATCTGCCACAGGTGTATACGAGCTCCCAATTCTGAATCCCCCTCCCACCTCCCACCCCAAATAAGTAAATATTTTACTAGAAATATAATAAAATGAATAAGTCATAGGGATGTTATATACGGCACAGAGAATTATGTTACATTGTAATAACTTTATATGAGTGTAATCTATACACTTATTGAATCACTATGTCTTACACCTAAAATTAACGCAACATTGCAAGTCAACCACACTTCAGTTGAAAGGTGACTACAGACATAAAATTAAAAGGCGCTTGCTTCTTGGAAGAACATCTATGACAAACCTAGACAGTGTATTAAAAAGCAGAGACATTACTTTGCTGACAAAGGTCCGAATAGCCAAAGCTATGGTTTTCCCAGTGGTCATGTATGGATGTGAGAGCTGGACCATAAAGAAAGCTGAGTGCCAAAGAATTGATGCTTTTGAACTGTGGTGCTGGAGAAGACTCTTGCGAGTCCCTTGGACTGCAAGGAGATCCAACCAGTCCATCCTAAGGGAAATCAATCCTGAATATTCATTGGAAGGACTGATGCTGAAACTGAAGCCTCTAATACTTTGGCCACCTGATGCGAAGAGCTGACTCATTGGAAAAGACATTAATGCTGGGAAAGATTGAGGGCGGGAGGAGAAGGGGGCGACAGAGGGTGAGATGGCTGGATGGCATCACTGACTCCATGGACATGGGTTTGAGCGAGCTCTGGGAGATGGTGAAGCCTGGAGCGCTGTCGCACACGGGGTTACAAAGAGTCAGACATGATTGAGTGACTGAAAAACAACGAAAGTGGGGGAAAACAATAAAAGAAGAAAAAGACGACCTTGCAGTGTTACGTAGGAGGTGGGGATGATCAGTAGGAGCCTCCTTACGGAAGACAGCAGGGATAGTGCAGAGGTAATAGAATCAGAAGACCAAAGGGTCTGAAGCCATTTGCTACAAGTTGAAGCGTGGGGAAATTGCGGGGCACCCAAGTGTTCATTTACCCTCAGGTTGCTCACCACCGACAGCGTGGGAGCTGGACCCCAAGAGGGCCCTGAGCTCAGGGACATGCGTCACACAGCACCTCCTGCTGGCACCCTCCCCGGGGCTCCGTCCGCCTGAGAGTGGACGTGGTAGATGAGAAGCGACTTACTGATTGATAGGACACTTCTGCAGCTGATGAGCAGGAGGGCGAGAAGCGCCGGCTCGAGCGCTTAGTGGGCTACAGTTTTCTAATCAGAGGAAGAGCGGGGAGGGGAGAAGAGCGGCTTGTCTTTTGTGACTGGACGTCATGCTTCCATCATCGGCTCTGCCTCCAGGCTGAGCAGGCGGGTTTCCTGTCCCCACGTGGTCAAGCTAGGTCCGCAAATCGCTGGTTTTCATGGGTGGAGAGAGCACGTCCTAGGGCTCATTAACTTACTGAGCTCCCTGGCGGGAGGTGGGCCTCCTGCCACCTTGTTTTATTGAGTGAGGGCCTGTCTGGGCTTCTGCTGAAGGGTTTTGTTGCTAAGCCAGCCTGCTTGGTTTTGTGGTTAAGCAACCCGGCTTTCTCGGTTCTCGTTAACTTACAGGGGCCTCTCAAATTTCCTATTTACACTTCCCCAGTGGGAGTAACTAGTTAATCACCCCTTTTGTCCCTTCATTCTATCCCTGTCATGACCAGGCTTTACAGCTCACCTCTCAGCCCAGGAGCCCCGGCAAGAGGAACAGACACTCCATGAGCAGAAGGGGAGGCGGTGGGAAGGTTGTCTCAGGGGGTGAGGGTGAGGAAGTGACTCAAGAGACGTAAAAACCAAACTCAGTGTGGGGACCTCAACTGTAACAGTAACAAATCAGCTGTAAATGCAACTTGGTGGCGACCGGTGAAAGTTGGTGAAAGTTTTATCATCACTATAGACTGATGTCTAGTGTCCCTCAAATTCCTGTCTTTAAAGCCTAACCCCCAGTGTGATGCTATTAGGAAGTGGGGCTGTGGGGAGGTGGTTAGGTCCTGAGGCTGGAGCCCCCGGGAATGGGATTAGTGCCCTCACGAAGAAACCCCAGGGAGCTCCCTGGCCCCCCCACCAGGAGGGAGGAAGACAATCAGAAGGGCCGGCCGGGCAGCACGAAGCAGCGGGAGCAGATCCCAAAGCGGCCGGCGCCTCGGCACTGGACTCTCAGCCCCCAGATCCGCCCCTCAGCCTGTGACCGCAGCCGGGGCGGGCGAAGACAGAGTGGACCGTGAAGCTGATCAGGTCAAGGAGCTGCTGGCTTTGTCAGGAGTGATCTGTAGGAAATTTGCTTATTTAGAAAGGCACACTGAAGTATTCGGAAGTGAAAGGCTCCCCGTGTCCTCTGTTCACTTATATAATTTATTTTAATTGAAGTATGGATGATTTATAATACCATAGTATATAAGCTGTGGGCTTCCCTGATAGCTCAACTGGTAAAGAATCCTCCTGGAATGCGGGAGACCTGGGTTCAATCCCTGGGTTGGGAAGATCCCCTGGAGAAGGGAAAGGCTCCCCGCTCCAGTATTCTGGCCCGGAGAATTCCATGGACTGTATAGTCCATGAAGTCGCAGAGTCGGACTCACTTGAACGACGTTCACTTCATTATATAAGTTGCGGGTGAACAATAGAGTGATTCATCACATTTAATGGTTAGACTCCATTTTGTTGTTGTTTTTATAAAAAAATTTGGCTACAGCCCCTGTGTTGTATGATTCCTCTTTAAATTAAAATTCCTTTCGGGGACTTCCCAGGTGGCTCAGGGGTAAAGACTCTGCCTGCCAATGCAGGAGACACGGGTTTGATCCACGGGAGGATCCCGCATGCCATGGAGCAACTCAGCCCGTGCGCCACAACTCCCGAGACTGTGCTCCAGAGCCCAGGCTGCCACTGCCAAAGCCCGCCCACCTCAGAGCCCCTGCTCCACAAGAGAACAGGCCACTGCGAGGCGGAGGGGGCCCCACTTGCTGCAGCTGGAGAAAGACCCTGCACAGCCCGAAATGAAAAATAAGATAAATAAGTAAATAAAATGAAATTCCTTCCTGAAGCAGAGGCAGTGCGTGTCAGCAGCTGTGGAGCCTAAGCTGCGTGCAGTGGCTGTTCGTTACGCCCTCCTCTCCGGTCTGCGTGTCTGAGACTTTGTGCAGAGGAAACGTCTAATGAAGCAGCAGAGCAAGAGACGACGCCACTGCACTTAGAAAACCGACGACTTGGAAAGTACGGACAGCCCTTCAAACCGCTGAGAAGAGGTCGGCAAATCTTCCCTAAAAGCAGCAAAAAGACACGCAGGGCTGCACAGAAGAGGAGACCCGTGGCCTGCAAGCGCGCCGGCGTCAGGGTCCGAGAGCTGCAGCCACCTCAACACTGCTCTGAGTCTCCAGATGCACAGCCCACAGAGCACGCGGGACACTCTTCTGAAAATGCCCAGCACCGTTTGGAAAGTGAAGATGTTAAAGAAGGAAAATGGGCCAGTAGACTCAGGTATCCAGTGACCCTACCCGGGAGCAGAGGCCACCTCGGCTGTGGTCTGGAGAGGAGGGCAGACCCCCAGGCTGAACCGGGGCAGGGCGTCTGGAAGAGAGCGCAGGCGTCCGGGGGCAGCCCGTGGCGTCTTTCCCTTTCACCTCTCAGCGCACTCGCGCTGGCCCCGGGTCTCTGCTGGGGAACCGACACCCTGTCCATGGCCACCCGCAGGTCAGCACCCTGGACAGGGCCTCTGCCGCCCTGTCCTGTTGGGGGTCTCACAGGCTGGGCCTGGGAACACACCCAGGCCTCATCCAAAGAGGACTTTGAATGAAGGAGTGGGAAAGGGTCCTGTCCTCAGAGTCCCAGGCAGACGGGAGAGGGGGTGGGGCTAGGAGGCAGAGGCCTGCGCTGGGAAGCCAGGCTGAGCAAACCGTAGCCAGCCTGCCTTTTCAGACGGCCCAGGAGGTGCCAACCTGCGTTCTCCAGGATGGGGTCCCCGCTGCCTCCATTCCCCAGACTCCCTTGCAGCTAGATGCAGCTATGTGACTAAGCTCTGAATCATGAGACATGAGTGGAAGTGACCTGTGAGACGTTCAGGAGGTCTTCCAGGATGTCTGCCCTTATATCCTGCTCTGCTAGGAACGGGAGGCGATGACTGAGCTCCGGCAGTCACTGTGAGGCCATGAGGCTGCCAGTTAAGCCTAGGGATTGGACCTGAGAGTCGGAGGGGCCTGGTTCCCAGCGGCTGCAGAGCCACTACCATCCCTAGGCTGCCAGCATTAAGGAGGAATGAACAGTGCTGCTCAAGACTGGTTCTTTGAGTCTCGAGGTACGCGTACATGCTTAGTCACTTCAGTCATGCCCAAGTCTGTGCAACCCGTGGGTTGTAGCCTGCCAGACTCTTCTGTCCATAGGATTCTCCAGGCAAGAATACTGGAGTGGGTTCCCATTCCCTTCTCCAGGAGATCTTCCCGGCCTGGCGATTGAACCACGTCTCTTAAGTCTCCGGCTTTAGCAGGCGAAACACTAGCGCCTCATGGTTGCACCAAGCCTAACTCGGATGCACAGGCCTGTGACTTGGGGTGGGGGAGGGATCTTCTCCTGCAGCGAAAGTTCTCAGCCCCACCCTCTAGCCGGCTAACCGGCTCCAGATGTCTGTCAAGGGTGCAGAGGAAGGTAGGAGGACGAAGAGGAAGTGGCCAGAAGGGGAAGCAGCAGGCTGCAGAGAGGAGGCAGGCGGCAGGTGATCGCGGTGATAGCTCGCACGCCGAGGGCCTGCTTCTGTGAAGCGAAGATGAACGCCCCGGCGGGAGCCTCGGAGGTGAGAGCCAGCGAGGCCCGGTGGGGGGCCGGGCCAGGGCCCTGGGAGGCGGCTTCGGCCCACCGCCTCCTGACCGGCGCTGCCAGCTGCCCTGGGCCCAGGGTCCACAAAGCTCCAGCGGGCCACCCGTCCCTCCACTGGTTCCTGCAGCCAGGACCATGGGGCCTGGGCTCTCCCGGCGAGCTCAGCCTGGGGTGGGCCGCTGCCCCCCAGGCCCTGCAGGGCAGCAAGTCCCACGCTCTCAGCTGGGACCTGCCCACCACAGGGCGGGGGGAGGGTGGAGCTGCCCCCCCGGGGTCTCCCAGCCCAACGCAGGCTTTCGATGCCGGCACTGCTGGGCCACCCTCTCCCAACAGCCAGTCCCACCCCTGGACACACCGGGTCCTCAGGGCCGAGCTGCCCAGAGCCCCCTGGATGGCGGGCCTCCCCAGGCCCCTCTGGTTCACAAGGGGGTGGGTGGCCTGGCAGGTGTCTCAGCTGGGCGGCCCCCTGGGTGGGGCTGTGGGGGCAGTGCACTCCCACCTTCTCGTGAGCCTGGCCCAGGAACCTGCGAAGGGCTGCACTCCGATCGCCTCTCTTGAGCATCAGTGAAGGGTCTGGGGAGCCCTCCCTGGGGCGGGGAAGGGAGTGGCAGGCCCCCCAAGCTCCCCTCTTCAGGGTGTAGGGACTCCTGGTGGGGAGGGGTGCCAGGCTCAGGCTCTGAGCCCCTTCTCTCATTCCGGGGCCTCCCATCCCCTAGGCCCAGCTCCCATGGCTGCCCCTCCTCCATGGAGGCAGGCTGGGGGCCCAGCAAGAGGACACCCCCAGAGCCTGGGGCCTGGGCAACAGCCTGGCTCCCTGGGCCCCAATGCCCAGCTGAGCTGTGGTCACAGGCGGGCAGCGGGACCCCAGCCCCAGGCCCCTGTCAAGGCCAGGAGGGAGGGCTGCACCCGCCCCTCACGGAAGCCTCAGAAGCTGGCTGGTGCTGGGCACGGGGGAGGGGGGTGGGGCGGACACGTCTCTGTGCGTGGACCCTGCCCCGCACTCCAGGGGGGCAGCCTCAGCTCAGAGCTGGGGAGCATCCCACTCGAGGTGGCATTTGAGGCTGCTCTGGGGAGGGAAACAACTCCAACCGGGATCCAGTCTGCCTGGCTTCCAGCTCCTGGTGAGAGTGAACACTCTGAGGGGACGAGGCCTGCGTCCCCAGCTGGCTGCAGAGTTCTGGGGCAGAGAGACCCCCGCCAGCATCAAGGGGTCCTGACTCAGCTCCCAGCCCCCAGCCCCCAGAAAAACAACCCTCTCTTCTGTGCCAGGTCCCCATCCAGGAGGGTCACTGCCAGGCTCCCAGGGTTACTGCCCAGCTCCCAGGAGGGGCCAGCACAGGGCCAGGATGGGGGGCCCAGCCCGGGAGGGGAAGCAGCTATTTATGAACCAGCATCGAGAGGACCCAGCCTGAAAGCAGAAATGGCGCAGACTCGCTGTGGTTGAAACGAGGAACCGAGATTCAGACGCCCACACGACCCTGGGGGTGCCAAGAGGGAAACCAGCAGGTCATATGTGCCCCGGGCACGCACAGGACACACAGGACACACACACACATGCACACACACAAGACACACACAGGACACACGCACAGGCACACAGACACACACAGGCATGCACACACAAGCACACAGACATGCACACACACAGGACACACAAACACACACACATGCACACACACAGGACACACACACACATGCACACACACACATGCACACGTGTGCACACATGTGCACACACATAGGACACACATGCACACAGGCACACAGACATGCACAGGCACATAGACATGCACACACACACAGGACACATATGCACAAACACAGACATGCACACACACAGGACACACACGCACATGCACACAGGCACACAGACACGCACACATGCAAAGGCACACAGACATGCACACACGTGCACACACATCACGCACATAGGACACACATGCACAGGCACACAGACACACACAGGCATGCACACACAAGCACACAGACACACACACAGGACACACAGACACACACGCACATGCACACACAGGACACACACGCACATGCACACAGACACACAGACACACACACGCAAAGGCACACAGACATGCACACATGTGCACACACATGCACACACACAGGACACACATGCACAAACACAGACATGCACAGGCACATAGACATGCACACACACACACACAGGATGCACACGCACACAGCACTAGTGCTGGGTGACGGACTCAACAGCTTCAGGCCAGGCCAGGATGAGGGTCCACCTGGGCCAGGAATGGGGTCTGCAGGGTCCCCACGAGGTGGCCTCCCCGGTGCCCAGCTGCCCAGGAGTGTGGGGTCACTGTGCCCGGGCCCAGAGCTGTGGGTGATGCCGGTCACCCCGCCCAGGGGCTGAGGCTTCTGCTGAGCACATGGGTGGCCGCAGCGTGGCCCTGCTCCACACCGCCCTGCAGCCCGCGGGACAGGGCAGTCAGCACTGCGAGACTGGGGCCCCGCAGGAAGGGCTGAGCCGCCACACAGGACCCCCGGGCCAGAGCGGCAGGGGCAGAAGGAGCCACAAGGGGCCAGGGCTCCCCACCCAGGGGCTGCTGGCACCTGTCTGGAGGACCCGGGAACATGCCAGCCCCCAGGCCGCAGCCTCAGGCTTGCCCTGGCCAGCCCCACCTGGCAGCAGGGGTGGGCTGTCTCAGGAGAGTGTGGTCCCCGGGGATGCGGGGGTGTCTTCTTCCAGCTGCAGGTGCGGGGGACGCTCGCGCTGCTGTGCCTGGGCGCCGTGACCCTCACCTGCCTCCTGGGGCTGGGGTCCTCCCCTTCCGCCTGGAGCCAGGGCTGCCTTGAGGAAGGGCCCGCCAGGCCTGGGGGCCTTGGCTCCCGTGTGGACTGGGATCCTTCACCGCCCTGCAGCCCGCGGGACAGGGCAGTCAGCACTGCGAGACTGGGGCCCCGCAGGAAGGGCTGAGCCGCCACACAGGACCCCCGGGCCAGAGCGGCAGGGGCAGAAGGAGCCACAAGGGGCCAGGGCTCCCCACCCAGGGGCTGCTGGCACCTGTCTGGAGGACCCGGGAACATGCCAGCCCCCAGGCCGCAGCCTCAGGCTTGCCCTGGCCAGCCCCACCTGGCAGCAGGGGTGGGCTGTCTCAGGAGAGTGTGGTCCCCGGGGATGCGGGGGTGTCTTCTTCCAGCTGCAGGTGCGGGGGACGCTCGCGCTGCTGTGCCTGGGCGCCGTGACCCTCACCTGCCTCCTGGGGCTGGGGTCCTCCCCTTCCGCCTGGAGCCAGGGCTGCCTTGAGGAAGGGCCCGCCAGGCCTGGGGGCCTTGGCTCCCGTGAGGACTGGGATCCTCCAGGAAGGGAGGCCCGCCGGCGGCACCAGCAAAATGACTCCTGCCGGTGAGCAAGCCGCGGGGCAGTGGTGGGCAGGCAAGCCCAGGAGGCTCTGCCCCGGGCGCCCCCTGCCGTCCCAGCCTGGGCCTCCCTAGAGGGACAAGCGCCAGCCTTCTTTCCCTCCTCTGGGAAGGGGCAGTTTCCAGGAGGGTGGGCTGGAGGCAGGGGGAGTGGCCTCGGAGGGGGAAGCCCTGATTGCAAGGGCGGGATGCGGAGTGCTCTTGGCAGGAAACACAGGCTGCCACCCGGGACTCAGCCCTCGCAGTCCTCGTGTCCGGGGTAGAGTCACAGGGCCTGCCCCGCCCCCACCAGGGTCCTGGAACTCAGACCCCCCAGCGCACCCCCTGACTGAGCCCCTCCCTCTGGGTCAGCCTTGGTGACTCCAAGGGCCTCCATGCCCGCAGGAGCCCAGGCCCAACAGCTCTGAGGGAAGCATGCGGGGCTTGGGTGGTGGTGGGGACTGGCACCCACTCCCCACCTGGGCAGGCCCCCCGAGGCACTCCTGGTGTCACGCCTGCCCTGCCCCGTCCAGTCTGCTGCCCAGCCCGGTCCCCTCGGCCTGGGCTCTGTCTCCCGCTTGCTGACCGGGACGGAGCAGGTGACGCGAGGCTGGCCGGCTGCTCCTGTGCTCACACCCGGCGCCCCCTCTGCAGCCTTGTCCTCGTGGAGAGCATCCCCCAGGATCTGCAGTCTGCAGGCAGCCCAGCCGCCCAGCCCCTGGCCCAGGCCTGGATGCAGCTGCTGGACGCCGCCCGAGAGAGCGTCCACGTGGCCTCCTTCTACTGGTCCCTCACGGGGCCTGACATCGGGGTCAATGACTCGTCTTCCCAGCCGGTGTGTGGCCCTCGCCCCTGACTTGGAGCCTGCAGGCTGTGCCAGGGCCAGGCACGGAGCACGGCCAGCAGGCTGCCCGTCTGTCTGACTGAGCTGTGGGCAGCCGGGGCTGCCTCGGAGGAGGTCTGGGCCCCTCCTAGTGGGATAGGGTGGTCTCCCTCTCACCCTGGCCTGCTCTCACAGGGCGAGGCCCTCCTGCAAAACTGCAGCAGCTGCTGGACAGAAACGTGTCCCTGGCTGTGGCCACCAGCAAGCCGACTCCAGCCAAGAGCTCCACTGACCTGCAGGTCCTGGAAAGCCGAGGTGGGAGCCTGCCGCCCTGGGCCCAGGGGCCAGCGAGGGCTCCGGTGCTGCTGTGGGGGGCTGGGGGCCTGGGGCTCCAAGCACCTCCGAGGGGGCTTCCCCGGAAGCCGGCTCCAGGGGCCGGACCTGCCGTTTCCCATGGGGCAGAGCAGGGTGGCCTCTTGGCCAACTGAGTCCAGCCGCTCTGAGCTGTAGATGGAGGCTCAGCTGGGAGCCAGGCCACCTGGGGGACCCCGGGCAGACCAACACCTCCTTCTCCCACCTGCAAAGTGGGGGTGAGGACACGGTCCATGAGGAGGAAGGAACGGGGCTCACCCACTGCCCTGCACCCTTGTCAGGCGCCCAGGTGCGACGCGTGCCCATGGGAAGGCTCACTGGCGGCGTTTTGCACTCCAAGTTCTGGGTGGTGGATGGGCAGCATGTCTACGTGGGCAGTGCCAACATGGACTGGCGGTCCCTGACACAGGTGAGTCCCCGAGCCCCAGGAGGGGAGGCCCTCTGGAGCGCATCCGCCCTGGCACCCCTGACGTCCCCATGTGGGCAG
>SJYC01013271.1:45-10411 GCA_006408675.1 Madoqua kirkii | reverse complement strand
CAGCCAGTCCCACCCCTGGACACACCGGGTCCTCAGGGCCGAGCTGCCCAGAGCCCCCTGGATGGCGGGCCTCCCCAGGCCCCTCTGGTTCACAAGGGGGTGGGTGGCCTGGCAGGTGTCTCAGCTGGGCGGCCCCCTGGGTGGGGCTGTGGGGGCAGTGCACTCCCACCTTCTCGTGAGCCTGGCCCAGGAACCTGCGAAGGGCTGCACTCCGATCGCCTCTCTTGAGCATCAGTGAAGGGTCTGGGGAGCCCTCCCTGGGGCGGGGAAGGGAGTGGCAGGCCCCCCAAGCTCCCCTCTTCAGGGTGTAGGGACTCCTGGTGGGGAGGGGTGCCAGGCCTCAGGCTCTGAGCCCCTTCTCTCATTCCGGGGCCTCCCATCCCCTAGGCCCAGCTCCCATGGCTGCCCCTCCTCCATGGAGGCAGGCTGGGGGCCCAGCAAGAGGACACCCCCAGAGCCTGGGGCCTGGGCAACAGCCTGGCTCCCTGGGCCCCAATGCCCAGCTGAGCTGTGGTCACAGGCGGGCAGCGGGACCCCAGCCCCAGGCCCCTGTCAAGGCCAGGAGGGAGGGCTGCACCCGCCCCTCACGGAAGCCTCAGAAGCTGGCTGGTGCTGGGCACGGGGGAGGGGGGTGGGGCGGACACGTCTCTGTGCGTGGACCCTGCCCCGCACTCCAGGGGGGCAGCCTCAGCTCAGAGCTGGGGAGCATCCCACTCGAGGTGGCATTTGAGGCTGCTCTGGGGAGGGAAACAACTCCAACCGGGATCCAGTCTGCCTGGCTTCCAGCTCCTGGTGAGAGTGAACACTCTGAGGGGACGAGGCCTGCGTCCCCAGCTGGCTGCAGAGTTCTGGGGCAGAGAGACCCCCGCCAGCATCAAGGGGTCCTGACTCAGCTCCCAGCCCCCAGCCCCCAGAAAAACAACCCTCTCTTCTGTGCCAGGTCCCCATCCAGGAGGGTCACTGCCAGGCTCCCAGGGTTACTGCCCAGCTCCCAGGAGGGGCCAGCACAGGGCCAGGATGGGGGGCCCAGCCCGGGAGGGGAAGCAGCTATTTATGAACCAGCATCGAGAGGACCCAGCCTGAAAGCAGAAATGGCGCAGACTCGCTGTGGTTGAAACGAGGAACCGAGATTCAGACGCCCACACGACCCTGGGGGTGCCAAGAGGGAAACCAGCAGGTCATATGTGCCCCGGGCACGCACAGGACACACAGGACACACACACACATGCACACACACAAGACACACACAGGACACACGCACAGGCACACAAACACACACAGGCATGCACACACAAGCACACAGACATGCACACACACAGGACACACAAACACACACACATGCACACACACAGGACACACACACACATGCACACACACACATGCACACGTGTGCACACATGTGCACACACATAGGACACACATGCACACAGGCACACAGACATGCACAGGCACATAGACATGCACACACACACAGGACACATATGCACAAACACAGACATGCACACACACAGGACACACACGCACATGCACACAGGCACACAGACACGCACACATGCAAAGGCACACAGACATGCACACACGTGCACACACATGCACGCACATAGGACACACATGCACAGGCACACAGACACACACAGGCATGCACACACAAGCACACAGACACACACACAGGACACACAGACACACACGCACATGCACACACAGGACACACACGCACATGCACACAGACACACAGACACACACACGCAAAGGCACACAGACATGCACACATGTGCACACACATGCACACACACAGGACACACATGCACAAACACAGACATGCACAGGCACATAGACATGCACACACACACACACAGGATGCACACGCACACAGCACTAGTGCTGGGTGACGGACTCAACAGCTTCAGGCCAGGCCAGGATGAGGGTCCACCTGGGCCAGGAATGGGGTCTGCAGGGTCCCCACGAGGTGGCCTCCCCGGTGCCCAGCTGCCCAGGAGTGTGGGGTCACTGTGCCCGGGCCCAGAGCTGTGGGTGATGCCGGTCACCCCGCCCAGGGGCTGAGGCTTCTGCTGAGCACATGGGTGGCCGCAGCGTGGCCCTGCTCCACACCGCCCTGCAGCCCGCGGGACAGGGCAGTCAGCACTGCGAGACTGGGGCCCCGCAGGAAGGGCTGAGCCGCCACACAGGACCCCCGGGCCAGAGCGGCAGGGGCAGAAGGAGCCACAAGGGGCCAGGGCTCCCCACCCAGGGGCTGCTGGCACCTGTCTGGAGGACCCGGGAACATGCCAGCCCCCAGGCCGCAGCCTCAGGCTTGCCCTGGCCAGCCCCACCTGGCAGCAGGGGTGGGCTGTCTCAGGAGAGTGTGGTCCCCGGGGATGCGGGGGTGTCTTCTTCCAGCTGCAGGTGCGGGGGACGCTCGCGCTGCTGTGCCTGGGCGCCGTGACCCTCACCTGCCTCCTGGGGCTGGGGTCCTCCCCTTCCGCCTGGAGCCAGGGCTGCCTTGAGGAAGGGCCCGCCAGGCCTGGGGGCCTTGGCTCCCGTGTGGACTGGGATCCTCCAGGAAGGGAGGCCCGCCGGCGGCACCAGCAAAATGACTCCTGCCGGTGAGCAAGCCGTCGGCTCCGCGGGGCAGTGGTGGGCAGGCAAGCCCAGGAGGCTCTGCCCCGGGCGCCCCCTGCCGTCCCAGCCTGGGCCTCCCTAGAGGGACAAGCGCCAGCCTTCTTTCCCTCCTCTGGGAAGGGGCAGTTTCCAGGAGGGTGGGCTGGAGGCAGGGGGAGTGGCCTCGGAGGGGGAAGCCCTGATTGCAAGGGCGGGATGCGGAGTGCTCTTGGCAGGAAACACAGGCTGCCACCCGGGACTCAGCCCTCGCAGCCCTCGTGTCCGGGGTAGAGTCACAGGGCCTGCCCCGCCCCCACCAGGGTCCTGGAACTCAGACCCCCCAGCGCACCCCCTGACTGAGCCCCTCCCTCTGGGTCAGCCTTGGTGACTCCAAGGGCCTCCATGCCCGCAGGAGCCCAGGCCCAACAGCTCTGAGGGAAGCATGCGGGGCTTGGGTGGTGGTGGGGACTGGCACCCACTCCCCACCTGGGCAGGCCCCCCGAGGCACTCCTGGTGTCACGCCTGCCCTGCCCCGTCCAGTCTGCTGCCCAGCCCGGTCCCCTCGGCCTGGGCTCTGTCTCCCGCTTGCTGACCGGGACGGAGCAGGTGACGCGAGGCTGGCCGGCTGCTCCTGTGCTCACACCCGGCGCCCCCTCTGCAGCCTTGTCCTCGTGGAGAGCATCCCCCAGGATCTGCAGTCTGCAGGCAGCCCAGCCGCCCAGCCCCTGGCCCAGGCCTGGATGCAGCTGCTGGACGCCGCCCGAGAGAGCGTCCACGTGGCCTCCTTCTACTGGTCCCTCACGGGGCCTGACATCGGGGTCAATGACTCGTCTTCCCAGCCGGTGTGTGGCCCTCGCCCCTGACTTGGAGCCTGCAGGCTGTGCCAGGGCCAGGCACGGAGCACGGCCAGCAGGCTGCCCGTCTGTCTGACTGAGCTGTGGGCAGCCGGGGCTGCCTCGGAGGAGGTCTGGGCCCCTCCTAGTGGGATAGGGTGGTCTCCCTCTCACCCTGGCCTGCTCTCACAGGGCGAGGCCCTCCTGCAAAAGCTGCAGCAGCTGCTGGACAGAAACGTGTCCCTGGCTGTGGCCACCAGCAAGCCGACTCCAGCCAAGAGCTCCACTGACCTGCAGGTCCTGGAAAGCCGAGGTGGGAGCCTGCCGCCCTGGGCCCAGGGGCCAGCGAGGGCTCCGGTGCTGCTGTGGGGGGCTGGGGGCCTGGGGCTCCAAGCACCTCCGAGGGGGCTTCCCCGGAAGCCGGCTCCAGGGGCCGGACCTGCCGTTTCCCATGGGGCAGAGCAGGGTGGCCTCTTGGCCAACTGAGTCCAGCCGCTCTGAGCTGTAGATGGAGGCTCAGCTGGGAGCCAGGCCACCTGGGGGACCCCGGGCAGACCAACACCTCCTTCTCCCACCTGCAAAGTGGGGGTGAGGACACGGTCCATGAGGAGGAAGGAACGGGGCTCACCCACTGCCCTGCACCCTTGTCAGGCGCCCAGGTGCGACGCGTGCCCATGGGAAGGCTCACTGGCGGCGTTTTGCACTCCAAGTTCTGGGTGGTGGATGGGCAGCATGTCTACGTGGGCAGTGCCAACATGGACTGGCGGTCCCTGACACAGGTGAGTCCCCGAGCCCCAGGAGGGGAGGCCCTCTGGAGCGCATCCGCCCTGGCACCCCTGACGTCCCCATGTGGGCAGTCATCCTGGGGAATGCAGGGAGGTCTGTAACGCCCCTGCGGTAGAAACACCCGGAGGCTGGCTGCTGCTGCTGCTGCTGCTGCTAAGTCGCTTCAGTCGTGTCCTACTCTGTGCGACCCCATAGACGGCAGCCCACCAGGCTCCACCGTCCCTGGGATTCTCCAGGCAAGAACACTGGACTGGGTTGCCATTTCCTTCTCCAGTGCATGAAAGTGAAAAGTGAAAGTGAAGTCGCTCAGTCATGCCCGACCCTAGGCGACCCCATGGACTGCAGCCTACCAGGCTTCTCCGTCCATGGGCTTTTCCAGGCGAGAGTGCTGGAGGGTTACGGGACTCTAAAGGCACTGCTGTAGAAGGTCGCTTACCCGCCTGGAAACATGGTCAGGTCGCCTTGTCCAAGTGGCCGTGCGGACCAAGCGGGAACCGTCTCAGGAACAGCAGCGCTTTAGCCGTCAGTCAGAAGGCTGCAGCGCTAGCCAATCAGCAGTGAAGACCGAGCTGCTTTTCTCTGGCACTGATGCTTTCTACTGTTTTCCGGCAATGAACACGTATTGCCCTTGGATCATAATGTCTAAGAGGAGCAGGGACCCGCTGGGCTCCCCTCCCCGTGGCTCCCTGCACACGTGGATTCCACGATGCTGCTGCACACTGGCCACCCGGGGGGGCACATGCCTATTGGGCAGCCTTGACCCGTCTGGGGGGGTCTGCCCAGCCCCATGGAGGGCCCCCTGCCCCCGCAGCACTGCCGGGTGCCCACAGGTGAAGGAGCTCGGTGCCATCATCTACAACTGCAGCCGCCTGGCCCAGGACCTGGAGAAGACCTTCCAGACCTACTGGGTGCTGGGGACGCCCAGGGCCACCCTCCCCAAGCCCTGGCCTCGGAACTTCTCCTCTCACATCAACCGCTTCCAGCCACTCCGGGATCACTTTGACGGGGTGCCCACCACCGCCTACTTCTCGGTAAGGGTGGACAGGCCCAGAGGCCCTTCTGAGCCCCTGCTTTCTGGCCGGCCACACCCACCAGAAGTCCCGCCTACCCCGGGCCTGCCCTGCAGACCGTGGCATCTGCGAGGTCCGAGGTCCGGGGCTGTGGTCCCGGGGTGAGGATGCGGCCGTCGTCATCCATGGGAGACAGGCGGCCTGGGTGGCGGGGGACACCCTGTGGCCCTGGGAACCTCCACACACATCACTGGGTGGGTTCTGACTCAAGGAGCGGAAGGGTGGTGGCGGTGGGTAGGACCGGAGCACCGGTGATGCTGTCCCACCGCTGGAGAGGGGAGGGAACTGGGGGGCAGGCGGCCACGGCTACCAGCCAGGAACCTCCCCGGGGTATGGGCAGCTACCCCAGTGCTGGGTTGCAGTGGAGACCTGGCCTCAGAGGCAGGGACGCATCCCCAGATGCGGGAGTCCGGCCGAGCCCCCGACGGAGCTTCCTCCAGGGTCAGGCCAGCCCAGGGCCCCACCCCTGCAGGCCTCGCCTCCGGCCTTCTTCCCGGTTCCCGGGGCTGGAGGGTGGGTGTGCGGTGGGGTGCGGCTCAGAAGCAGGCCCCTCAGGGACCCCCCACCCCACAGGCGTCGCCGCCCGCTCTCTGCCCCCACGGCCGCACCCGAGACCTGGACGCCCTGCTGGCAGTCATGGGGGCTGCCCGGGAGTTCCTCTACGCCTCGGTGATGGAGTACTTTCCCACCACACGCTTCAGACACCCCGCCAGGTGGGCCGGCTGGGGGCCAGGCTGCCCTGTCTTCTCACCTGTAGGGACGGCCTCGGGGCAGGCTGGCAGGGCCCCACCGGCCCGAGGACCCTGACCCTGCCATGCCCCTCCCCCAGCTACTGGCCGGTGCTGGACACGGCGCTTCGGGTGGCGGCCTTCAGCAGAGGGGTGCGTGTGCGCCTGCTGGTCAGCTGCTGGCTCAACACGGACCCCAGGATGTTCCCCTTCCTGCGGTCCCTGCAGGCACTCAGCAACCCAGCGGCCAACGTGTCCGTGGATGTGGTAAGAATGCGCCCCTGCGCAGGGCTGGGCAGCGGCCTCTCCGCCCCCAACACACCTCTCTGTTTCCCAAGAAAGTCTTCATCGTGCCTGTGGGGAACCACTCCAACATCCCCTTCAGCAGGGTCAACCATAGCAAGTTCATGGTCACAGAGAAGGCGGCCTACATAGGTGAGCCGGGCGGTGGCCCGCGTCCTCCAGGGCTCCACACGAGGCCACCCCAGTCTGCCCAGGGCTTGTGGCCCCCGGCAGGGGGCCTGCATGTGCTCAGGGCTCTCCATGGAGGCGGCCAGCCCGGTGGTCAGCTGGCCCCACAGGCAGGTGGGGAATCCCCGCATGGAGCTCCCCAAGCCCTGAATTTGCAGGCAGGCAGGGGTGAAGAGCTCTTCTCCCTCCGGTGAAGAGCTGGCCGCACTCCTCAGTGGCCACAGGGGCCACCAGGCTGGGCGGGGCAGCAGAGGGAGCCGTGCGGCCCCATCCCCAGCCTCCCGCGCCCGCTGCCCACAGGCACATCCAACTGGTCAGAAGATTACTTCAGCAGCACCTCGGGTGTGGGCCTGGTGGTCAGCCAGAGGGCCTCCGGCGCCCAGCCCGGGGTGAGCACCGTGCAGGAGCAGCTGCGGCGGCTCTTCGAGCGAGACTGGAGCTCCCGCTTCGCCGTGGGCCTGGACGGACAGGCCCAGGGCCAGGACTGTGTTTGGCAGGGCTAAGGTTTGGCCCTTCCTGGCAACAGGGTGGGGCCTCCTTGCCTTGCCTGGCCCCCAGCCTGGACTCCAAGCAGCTTCACTCGCACAAGCCCTGGTCAGGGGCGGGACTGCTCACTGCAGGGCAGACACAAACCACTTGCTCTCCAAATCTAGCCCCTTTGAAGCCCCGCCCACTTCCTCCAGGGAGCCCTCCGGGATGCCCCTCCCTGACTCCCACAGAGCCGCCATTCCTGTCCACAAGTGGGGCCTCTAGAAAACTCATGTGCCTCTGTGTCTCTTGTGTGCGTCTGCTGTGAGGCTGCGCCCGCTTCTGCTCAGCCTCATCTATGAGGCCACACCGAGGCGAGGCCAGGCGTCTACCGTTCAGCAAGGAGAGGGTCAGAGGCCTGTCTCAGCCCGGCTCAGCATTTCCTGGTTTCTGACATTGGCTTCAGAGCCCACCTGCCCGGGCAGAGGCCCCCAGACTGCCTTAGGCTAGAGCTGCGGGCTGATTCAAGGTCCAGGAGACTCTGGCAGCTGAGGGGGCCATTGAGTGGACACCAGGTCCACCCCGAGCCGCCACCCTGGGCCCCGAGTCCTCACGACCTCAGAGAGAGCCAGCGGGGCGGCTGTCAGACAGCTCGAATGAGAACGTCCTTGCCTGCCAGGATGGTCCCCAAACCCCGTAGCAAGCAGGGAGAGGGTCTCTTGGACTGTGGCAGACTCTGCCGGAAACAGGGAAACAGCCTTCACCAGGAAGCAGCGACCGTGTCTTCGAGGGGCTCGTGGGCGGGGGTCTCGAGTAGCACATGTCTAATAAAGGCCCTCAGGAGCCCGGGACACTCCTGAAGCTTCGGGAGGCAGCTTCGGGAGGGCCGGGAGCGGGGGGCCCTCTGCTTGCAGCCGGCTCCGCTTCGTCCTCCACTCTGGGGGTCACGGCAGACACTCGCGTCCACGTGCGGGTGTGGGGCACGGCCTCCACTTCCTTCCGTCCTCACTGGGCAGCGGGCCCGGGTGCAGGCTCGTCCAGGGGCCCCGGGTCTGGCTCCGTGACTACGGCCCCCGCGCCTGGCACCGCCTCCTCCCTGTCCTCAGGGGAGAAGCTCTCTCGGGCATCAAAGAAAGTGGCGGCTTCCTCCTGGAGCTTTCGCTCTGCCGGAGCCGCCTCATCCTCCAAGCTCTTGCTTTTCTTGGTGGGAGAGGAGGAGAACCCTAACTTGGGAAATCGGAACCAGCTGGCCTTCTCGGGTTTCTTGGGCACTTCTGCCTCGGGCTGCGCACCTGGCGGGGTCTGGACGGGGGCCTGCCGGTGGGCTTCATCTCTGGAGTCGGCACGTGTCTCTTCAGAGGAAGAAGAGAAACCGATGCTGGGAAGCCAAAACCGGAACAGACCGGCAGACCTCTTGCCTTCCGGCTTCTCTTTTGGAGCCTGGTCTCCTTTGGAGAGCCCCGCGGCTGCCTCCTCGCCGTCCTCCTCTGGGGGAAATTCGAGGATCTCTGCAGGCTCCTCGTCCGAGCAGCTCTCTGTACCCGGGGGGCCAGAGTGCAGGTCGGCGGTGAGTTCTGGCCCTCTGGGCATGCTGACACTGGACGAGATCACTTCAAATGGTTCTCCGGTGTCTGGCTGCAGGTCTCCAGAAACAGGGTCTGCTCCAGGGGCAGCGTCTTCAGAAGCCTCCTGCAAGCCCCCTGTCAGTCGGGAGTCTTGAACCCTCCCCTGCTTGGGGGGCTCAGGGATCTTCACTTTCAGCAACGAAAATCCGTAGGAAGCCGTTTGGATCTCTGACGCAGGAATCTCTGATTCCCGCACAATCTGGGTGGAAATGGCCTCGGGTCCCGAGCGGTCGGCTGGCTCTGGCATCACTCCGTCGTGTATGCGGACCCCGGCACCCTCTCCCTGAGCGCTGTGAATGTGCACTCGGACCCTGGAAGCTTCTGGGGAGAGGTCAAAGGCCACAGGCTGCTCCCCAGGGGTCCCAGCACCGGCCTTCAGGATGCTGGCACCCCAGGCTCCCGCACTCTCTGTGCACCTGTCTCTTATACACATCTCCCGCCGCCCCACCCCAGCTGCTCCCCAGGAGCAGTGGAACCCCAGAGTGCTCTGCTCCCCAGCCGCTGGGCGGGGTCCAGGCCGTGATGGGGAGATGGTGAGGGCCTGCAGCTGGGGCAAGGCCTGCCCCACTTGTGGTAGGTCTGGTGGCCACGGGGGCCTGCTCCAAAGCAGAATGCCCCTGCCCCCTGGGAGACCCAGCGTGATGAGGCTCGAGAGGCATGGGGGCTCCTTCTGGGGTGTGGGGGATAGAGCCTGCCCCCGAGGACCCTGGACCCAGGCCCTTGTGTGGACGGCTCCACTGCCTGGACCGGGGGCACCAGCCTCCTCACTTGGGACAGGCCGGATGAACGAGTGGTCAGTGGCACGGGGGCTCACAGCTCTCACCAGGGGCCAACCCTCGCTGCGGGATGCAGGAAGGTGCTGTGAGCTGTTTGTCAGCCAAGCCCGAGGCAGGGCCCTGAGCGCAGCCTCCAGCTGGCAAGGAACAGGGCCCTGGGCCAGCCAGCCGGCAAGGCAGTGCCCGCCACCGGCAGCTCCGTTGAGTTTGGGAGGTGGATCCTTCCCAGGTTGTATCTGGGGATGAGATGGGGGCCTCGTGGGACACGGCTGAGGGCTCCACAGGGCCTCCAGCACCACGGCCCCAGTAAGTCAGACGTGACTGTGTGCAGAGAGGCGTGGAGCCCACAAGCCGGCTGCCCCTGACTACGGTGTTCCCAGGGGACTGGGCTCCCCCTGTCTTCTCTCCCAGGGTCAGGAGAGGCTCCTGTAGCCTCCTGGACTGCAGGACCAAGTCCCCACCGAGCCCTCTCCCCAGCTTCCAGAGGGTCCCACATCCCTGACTGGGGGCCTCTTCCCCACCGGCCCCCACGGGAAATGGGACTTCCCTCGGGAGGGAGGGCGGGGGAGGGGAGTGGGCTGCCCTCTGGACCCAGAGGCCCCCAGCTTCCCCGCCCTGCCCTCAGTGCTGAGAGCAGCTGCCCTCCTCCGAGCAGGAGGCGGCTCCAGGAGCCTTCCCCGGGCAGCAGGGAGGGGGCCGGGCTCCAGGTCCCCCCATGGAGTGCTGCACGTCCACAGGCCCAGAAAGGGCGTCTGAAGGCCACAGGGAGGAGCTGTGACTCTGAAGGGCTGTACGACGCTCCCTGAGCGTGTTCTGAGTCTGTGGGCGGCTGGCGAGGACGCCTGCCCTGGCACAGGGAGCCCTGAGCCGGGCCGCTATAGCGGCCATGGGCCCAGCAAAGCCTCCGGGCCGGGGCCCTTCGTCCCTGTGCTGCCCAGGGCCCTTGCCTGGGGCGGCTCCCAGCTCAGGGCAGCCTGTCCCCAGCCTCACGGTGGAGCCCTGGGCCCACAC